>JAIPMN010014135.1:0-11210 GCA_020650975.1 Apostichopus californicus | reverse complement strand
AACCATTGGCAATACTTTGCCACCAGTGACCCAGACATACTGTTCCTAGGAGATACACAGACATGGACATATATACAATTACTCAGCTGGGCTTGAGCCAACTTGTTTCAAGACTGTAACCCCTGAACCCATGAAAGGAGATTACCTCCAATGACCCAGACATACACATTGCTAGACCTGTAAAACTGTATACACGTCTGTCATAATACATTTTCCTGAAATAAATTCTTCTAATCTCTGTAACTCAACTCTGTAACTGGACTACATACATTAATCTGGGAGTGACTCAAACCGGTGTGTGTAACATATTAGCTACAGTACAGTATGAGATGTTTACAAGTATCAGTGTGTGTTACATATTAACTAGAGTACAGTACAGTAGGAGATGTTTACAAGTATCAGTGTGTGTAACATATTAACTACAGTACAGTACAGTAGGAGATGTTTACAAGTATCAGTGTGTGTAACATATTAGCTACAGTACAGTAGGAGATGTTTACAAGCATCAGTGTGTGTAACATATTAGCTACAGTACAGTACAGTAGGGCATGTTTACAAGTATCAGTGTGTGTAACATATTAACTACAGTACAGTACAGTAGGAGATGTTTACAAGTATCAGTGTGTGTAACATATTAGCTACAGTACAGTAGGAGATGTTTACAAGCATCAGTGTGTGTAACATATTAGCTACAGTACAGTACAGTAGGTGATGTTTACAAGTATCAGTGTGTGTAACATATTAGCTACAGTACAGTGGGAGATGTTTACAAGTTTCAGTGTGTGTAACATATTAGCTACAGTACAGTACTAAGTATCAATGGACATGTGTACAAACTACACATGTGCACACATACTGTATGTACACTACGTAGGTAGTTTACAGTAGTGGTACTTAGAAGGCTAAGATGCTGACATTGCAAACAATTCAAAGGAAATATACTGAGTGTGCTGCTTAACTCCAAGTGGCATTATGAAAAAGAAAGTTGACAAAATTTATATCTGAACAGGAAATCATTATGCATGTACGTATCTATGCTAATGAGGATGTTCACAGATTGATCTAACTACCTGTATCTATGTCAAGGAACCACTGTTGGAAATAGAATGTTGTGGCTTGTTACAAGTATATCTAACAAAGTCTTTTGTTTCTCTTCAAATTGAATCACATGATGACTATCAGAGCTGTGGTGCCCTGTTAATGGGGATCCATTACAATCTCTCAGACTGAATCATGTGCCTATAGTATAAAACACAGCGACGTTAATTGTCATAATATGAATGAACCTCCACAATAGGACTACAATACTAAGTAGTGTTTACACGGGTCCAAAAATTGGGAACCGTGTACCCCGAGAGCCGTTACCCATCGGGTATCTGGGTACCCGGTAAATTGTTTACCCTCGTGTATCGCGATTTTCAGGAAATTACATATTGGATGCTATAATAAATGAATTATATTCTCTACTGACAATGTTTTCATGTTCACAAATACGTAGGTGTATCCATGGAATACTTTCATTATTGCTGTTATCTTAGACCACATGATTGCCTAACACCAAACTAAGTCAATGGAGTAATCTAGCCTCACCATAGATCTGTTTATTAGCTGAAATTGTGACACAGTTATAATATATCCATGGAACACTTTCGTTACTGCTGTTATCTTCGAACACATGGTAGCCTAACACCACACTAAGTCAATAGGAAATTCTTGCCTAACCATCGGTTTGTAAAAAAAAAAAGGAAAAATCACACTTTGCGTAGGATTCGGGTAATAAATTAGGAACCCGGTAGTATCGCGCCCGGCGGGTACCCAGCTACCCCTTGCAAGCACTAGTACTTAGCAACTTCAATGAGGTCTGCTGTAGCATCAGCTATACTGTCTGCTAGTCACCTCAGCAAACTTTCATTTTACCTATCTTGTTTTAAAGAGTATATTCTCTTTTCAAACACTAGCAGACTGTATTTCATTCAAAAAATCATCCATTTTAAAGGCAGATTTAAACCAGTAGTCTGTAAAAGTTTAGGTAGATGACCGAGGACCTTTCACATGGACTGAGCCTCAGAGCCACAGGACCCTCCTTCCCAGCCCCTCCCCCACCCCAACCATCAGAGTCAATGCTTAGAAAACTTGCTTGTGCTGATTAAAACATAACTTCATTGATTTTCATCGGCAAGCTCAAAAATCTGTGGATTAATTTCAGACTTCTGGAAAGGCCATGCAACCCAACATGAATGTTTGTCAACCTAATTTGGGGTCAGAGGTCGGGCTCCACAGTTTTAATAGCATTGGTTTATAAGTGGTCTTTGTAATATCAAATTAATATTATGCCCACAATCATCTCCTTCTAAAGAAACACTTAAAATTATTGTTATAAGTTATGTCATTCAGCCAGAAATCTCATTAAATTTCTTTTCATTTTATTTTTATTTTCAAGATAACTTACCAAGATAACTACTGATGGTATTTCCATTTGTGCAGTTACCGATGACCTCATTCCTAGGGTAGGATTTACGCCAGACTTGTAACCAGTCAATCTCCTCGTTACACACAATGGGATTCATTGAGAGGTCTCTGGAAAATGTAGACAAAGATAAAATCATACATTCCTGAATAATATTCCTTTAAGAGAAGTCTATTTTAATAACGAGTATTTAGGTTTACATGTCCAAACTTCATGGTTTATAAAAAAAAATGTACCATCATTTATAGCAAAAATATATAAATATTGGTTACAGAAAACAATAAATTGGATTTCTACACAAAAAGGATTAAAGCTAGATATGACTACATCCTACAATTGTGGAAAACGACAGTGTCTTGAGTTAGGAACAAGTTTTTTCAGATAAGAATTTTTAAGCAGTTCCTTTCTTCTCTGAAATCAACATTTGAAAGAAAACTAGATCATATGAAATGGAGACATAGCACAGTAAGTACATGTAGTCTACTGAGCCAAAGATAAAGTATTCTATTGTCTAGCATTATTCAATGATGATAAACTGGGAACGCAGTATAATGGAAAAGCTATGAACATAGCTATGTCCAGTAGTGTACTCCAAGGTGAAGTATCAACCCATACTTCATAATGGGTACAGTATGATTACTCTATATGGACAGAGCTAGTTTACTATCAAGTGAAGTATCAGCCCATACTCAATACGAATACAGTATGGTTACTCCATATGGATATAGCAAGTTTACTCTCAGGTGCAGTATCAGCCCATACTCCATCATGGGTACAGTATGATTACTCTATATGAATATCTAGTTTAATATCAGGTGCAGTATCAGTCCATACTTCACAATGGGTACAGTATGATTACTCTACATGGACATAGCTAGTTTACTTTCAGGTGCAGTATCAGCCCATACTTCATAATTGATACAGTATGATTACTCTATATGAATATCAAGTTTACTATATGTTGCAGTATCTACCCATACTTCATAATGGGTACAGTATGATTACTCTATATGGATATAGCAAGTTTACTATCAGGTGCAGTATCTACCCATACTCCATACTGGGTACAGTATGATTACTCTATATGGATATAGCTAGTTTAATATCAGGTGCAGTATCAGCCCATACTTCACAGTTGGTAATCAGCCCATACTCAAAACTTGGGTACAGTATTATTACTCTATATGGAGCAAGTTTACTCTCAGGTGCAGTATCAGCCCATACTTCATAATTATTACAGTATGATTACTCTATATGAATATCAAGTTTACTATCTGTTGCAGTATCAGCCTATACTTCACAATAGGTACAGTATGATTACTCTATCTAGTTCACTATCAGGTGCAGTATCAGCCCATACTTCATACTGGGTACAGTATGATTACTCTATATGGACATAGCTAGTTTACTCTCAGGCTCATTTATACAGTATCTACCCATACTTGATAATGGGTACTACAATACTGTATAAATGGACTTAATATGAACTCAGAGTGGCTCACTCACATGTTTTGTAAGGATCCAACATACTCAAAACTTTCCCTGCTGATGGTTTCCAAATTGTTGTTGCTCAAATTTCTGCGGGAAAAAGAGAAATAGTATCGTGTTATACAGGCCCTGACAATTATCTTTAAAAGTACTCGACATTTGGCAATTGTGGCGAAAGCTTCACTCGCCACTATTATCGCTATGTTTAAGAATCCATACTTGTAGCATACTGTACAAAACTACAGCATCAATACTTTATTATATAAATCAAGGTTAGGCAGATACATGGCACTTAATAATGCACATTGGAAAATTTCTGTGCAGTATGAAATTGAATTTTTTTTCCATCAAAAGAAAGTGATGACCAGCGTAAAACAAGTCAATAAATCATTAATATGCATGCAGCTACTGTATAGGCCTATTATGTCTCAAAAAATTCAAAAGAACATCAGCCCAAATACCTACGAAGGTAGCTTGGTTTCTGTAATGTCACTAGGGCTCCTGTAGTACTAGGCATATACTAGCTAGTTGTAGCTTGGTTTCTGTAACACTAGGGCTCCTGTAGAACTAGACATATACTAGCTAGTTGTAGCTTGGTTTCTGTAATGTCACTAGGGCTCCTGTAGTACTAGGCATATACTAGCTACCAGGCCTCGACAAATACGGTCGCCAACTCGCCAATGCCGACTAGAATTTTGCGACTGGCGAGCAATAAATGCATTACGCTCGACATTTTGGCGAGTGGCTCATTCGCTCACTGCCCTTATACAATAGGCTTACTATTAACTTGTGAAGTTGTGAGCCAATCAACAAAGGCCTAATGTTAAACATCATCAACATTTTTCAGGTACGGTGACTTTCTACGAAGTGTATTGATACGAACCGAACTTTCAAGGAAACAAACGTAAAATAATAGTTTTGCCGAAATAACATTACATTTCTCGAAATGAACAACAGGAAGTTTATTGGATTAATTTTTAGTCCCAAAAAATTGATAATTCTCGAGACCTGACCAGTAAAAGCTGCAAGTCGGACACTCAGCAATAATCGATAATAATGGTACCGATACTAACACATGTATACACTGACTGATACAGTAGTCTGATGTCATGTCAAGTGAAAGTTACAGATGGTCAGCCATGCCATTGCTTATTTTTGTGGTCACTTTTACAAAGCAAGTCATAAACAATGTTTCACCGATCATATTTTTATATCATGTTTTAAACACTTTGACAAACACAATTTAAATAGATCGTTTTTGCTGTAAACATCTAACAGTAACACTATAACAAGATATCATTAGTTAGGCCATAATACCTACGCTTATATCACACAAACACTTAGCGAGGAATATATGGCGAGTAAATTTAACGTTTTGGCGAGTAGAATTTTAGGCTCGGTCGCCAGTTGGTGAGTAGTTTTAAAATTTTTGTCGAGGCCTGCTAGCTACAGTAGTTGTGCGTGAGTACACAGAGTACCTTGCTGCAACTTTGAGCCGCTACTCAATTAGAGACTAGTACATACATTTTCTCAATTATTTATAAAGTTCTGTGTTTTTAACTGCAAATGGCACACACAAAATATCATTGTTACTCCATTGCACTGACTAAAGCAAAGCGATCTTTTAAACAATGAAAATCAAAGGTTGGGAAAGCATCTATCTTCCACTCGCAACCTGTGTCTAGTGAAAAATCTGAAAAGTCTGTTCAACAAAAAAATCATGGCAGCGAATGACAGCATACTTGTCTCAAAACGAGTATATTTTGTGAATTATGACCAATGGTACATGTTGTGTAAGAAATTGCAGAAAGAAATAATTTAGGAGGTATTTGACTATATTGTATACTTTACAGATACTGTAAGTTAAATGAAGTTACATTGAAGTAACCAGGTGTTATTTGGCCTTTGAAGTAACCAAGTTGTATACAACTGGCTTTTTAGTGACTATATATATTGTATACAGTTTAAAAATAAGTTAAATGAGGTTAGATTGAAGTAACCAGGTGTTATCTGGCCTTTGAAGTAACCAGATGCCGTGGTATCTGGCATTTTAGTAAATTTCTATAAGTATACAGTACTTATAGGTTAGTAAATGAGGTTAGATTGAAGTAACTAGACCTGTGGTATCTGACCTTTGAGTAACCAGATGGTATCTGGCATTTTACTTACTACAGTATAATGTTCATACTTACAGATCAGTTAACGAGGGTAGACTGAAGTAACCAGGTGGTATCTCAGAGATAGCGCTGTAAATAATGGCTCTGAAGATATAATGTGCAAGAATAATTGGTTAAGTCATCCCTTTAAATCATAAACAACAGTACTTAGAGCCCACATACATGCATTTATAAACTAAATGTAAATATGTCCTCATTTACTACTTCTTCAAACCTGACTACTGTACTCTTTACTCAAGAACCCCATTTTTAATTTCTATATACAGTAAGAATGTTCTGTAAGTACCAAAGATTCAGTATGCTGAAGCCTCATTAGCCATTGTATTATTAAAACACAAAATAATCAATTAAGAACTCCACTGTGTGGTACATGTAAATAAACACACAATCATGATATTGTAATTGTACTTTTAGTTTTATGCTAAGCTTTAAACCATTAAAAATGAAAACTTCTATCAAAAAAATCACTTGTTAACACCATTTGCAACCACATAAACTGTTTACAATTTCAGATGCATTCCACTCATTTCAACTATGCCATAATAGGTAATGACAGTAAATGAATACAGTATATTTGCATGTTCCCTAATTTCACATCCTTTCTTAAGGTCATGTACTTTGCAATGATATGTCAAAATGTCATTGAAATTGCAGCCACTTTTTGCAGTGCAAATTTTATATC
The DNA here is from genome assembly GCA_020650975.1 of Apostichopus californicus. Classification (NCBI taxonomy): domain Eukaryota; kingdom Metazoa; phylum Echinodermata; class Holothuroidea; order Aspidochirotida; family Stichopodidae; genus Apostichopus; species Apostichopus californicus. The sequence continues at coordinate 4,396 of JAIPMN010014135.1, read as the reverse complement.
CAACTTAACAATAGCAGCTAACATTTGTCTGTTCAAAGGAAACATCAATTATAGGCTATCATGTAACACATTGGTAAAATATATAGGCTTACCCACAACTGACAGGATATGATACAGCAAACTTTTACACCAAAAATGTGCAAATTATGGGAAATTTTATTGAGCTGAGTAAATTAACAGTTCTGACACTTGTAGTTAATTGTGCAATTTAATTTATTCTGGGATAGATCTATAAGATGGAGCTTCAAGTAGATTACAGTATATAATAGGTGAAAGACAAAACTATTTAAGCTTGGAAAAGGCCAAATTTGATAAATGTATGTTTCACAAATGATCCCTAAAAGCTTTGTGCAACTTGATGCAATTTATGGGAACACTTTTCTATAACCAAATTCCTAAGAACTTATTACAGCCAATGATATTAGCATTAAAATTATTTTGGGACAACATTGTGACAACGTTTGCTTTGATTTGTGTATATTAAACTGTTGCTTAATGCAGTTATACAGTCCCTTGGACAACCAGGACTTACCTATTGGCTTTTCAAACAGAAAAATTGTTTGTCCAAAACATGTAGCAATTTAACAGAAAACTGACCAATATGTCAAGTGCAGGAGAGAATACCAGCATTGGAGATTTAAAACTCTGATACATTTTAGTATTTCCAACATGACAAGGAGGGGTACAAATTTACTACTTTACTTATTTGAGGTTTGTTTAGTAAACAATGCAATCTAAATTTGATGTAAGCAGGTCATCTGCGAGACGACCACCAAAAATGAGTTTGGTTGTCCGAACAGAATTTTGGGTCTCCTCAGACAATCTGCCTAATCGTTAAAACTTGGCCTTGTGGACTTAATATAAGCCGAACAAATCACAGGTAAATTTACTAAAGTATTTTTAAACAGATCTCCATAATATGACAACAGCTGACGAAGTATGCAACACTATAATGCTGGAATACTGCTTCATTGGACAAATCTACAACTGGAATTCCCTGTTTGGCATTTTTTCTCAAGTTTACCCCCTCTGCATTTTATGAAACTAAGTTATTTGTCCGTTGGACGACCAAGAAGGAAAAATCGGTCGTCCCAAACAAATTTGATATTTCCAAACGACTGTTAAGAATTTGCCCTGCAATGCAAAACCTAGACATTTAAGAATTTTAAGAGAAATCCATCTGAAAATGTGAACTATTTGTTAGTTCAAACTCTTACATTGGCCACAATTTGCACCACCATTTTACCACTATTAGGCCTACAACAAGTACTAGGATGGTACTACGATTGAAAGGATGATGGTAGCTAGCTATGTATCGGTAAATTTGCAAAATTGTAACAGTATTAATATTCTATTAAAGGATAGGACTAGGCCCTAGTGGCGATTAGATCACGCTGAGTTTGCGTAGTAGATTAGTTCTTTCGATTGTAAAAGTGTTTACAATTAGACTTACGAACACGTCAACTACAATGTCTATCAGTATCAATGTATCATTGCAGCTTCATACTGTATGTTCAGTACTATAGTCAGTATTGCTAATTTCGGAACACTGCCAATTTCGGACACCCCTAAGAAATGCACGATTTCACCATGACAACCTACAGGAAGAGCCAAATTTCACCAAAAAGTACGAAATGACCCGTGTGCAAGTAAATACTTACATATTTGTCAATAAAATGACGGAGATCTATGAAGTCTGTTATAATTACTGAAAGAGCAACTGCGCCACCAATTTTATCACCAGCGCCACACTGTGGGACTGTGTGTCCGAAAATTATCAATACTCTAGCAAAAAAATACCAGTTCCACAATCACAAGAATCTTCTTGGAATACAACGTGAAAACAGTTTGCAGGAAAGAAAGTTTGGCCGTGTATCGTAATATAACACACTTCTCCCACCATATCAAGTATATTTTCAGGTGATTTATACCAGAAGATATAGTTTTGGGGTGTTTTAAGGCTTAGGTGTCCGGAATTAGAGGTGTCCATGCTACTATAATTAACACTGTGACGGGCTAAACCCACAACGCTGGCTAGGCCTTTGACTATAGTGTTAGGCTACTGTAGCCAAGTAGTAGTATACTACTAGCCTAGTACTAGGGCCAAGGGTAAGCCGTTGCTACAGCAAGCCTTAGTTAACCTAAAATTAGATCATACACATCGATAAACTCAATTCGAACTTTCCAAAAGGAGAAATGATTCGAAAATAGAAAAGAAATCTTCTCACAAGGCTGATACTGTTGTCGGGAGGTTTGGTAGGTCATCTAATCCAAAACACGATATAGTTGTAACATCTTGATCGGAGCGGTTAGGACATACACACTCATTTGGGCACTGAGAGTTTGCAGACCTCACTGCAAACGTAACCAAATATAAAACTAAAGTTAATGCTGGGGTACATTTAGCTGTCATCATGATTTAAAATGCGGTATTCCGCTGCCACCGAGATGACTTAATTTTCAATTCGCAGCCAAAGAAGTACCAATGTGTCCGTTGTCGCTTTCTCAAGTTGTCGTTGTTTACAAACGTACTGTAGTGTAGCTTCGTATTAGCAGCCTTTTACGCGTCACGCTGTGAGTACAGTATGTCCAGGATAGTAAGTGAACAATTTGCTAGGACTCACTTTGGTATAGAGTAAATAAGAAGGAATTCCACATCATAGTCTCCAGAAGTTTAAAATTAAAAAGGTTTGCAACTTTCTCAATACACTATCTAAGGAAACGTTCTTACATAATGAAAGTCATGGTACTTAATTCGAATAAGCAGTGGTTGAGGGAGTCACTCCACCCTATGATGTCATCATACTGACGTCAGGGAATTCCCCGCCTGCGCTAAACCATCCGTATACACGATCGTACCAGACACTGCCTTGGGCTGAGTACAGGGAGTTGCCGTTTAACATGGCAACTCCCTTAAACGGCAACTCCCTGTTACGGGTAAGGAAGGAAGTCCAGCGTGAAGTGCACATAACTGTCGGCTTTGTATGACCTGACCTGACGTGATGTGTCATCGTTATTTCTGTTCCATTGAATGCTTTACACTATAGACATACATATTTAGTTTCATCCCATCAAGTAGTTGACAAGCACCAGGCGCGTAGCCAAGGGGGGTGTTTGGGGTGTTCAAAAACCCCCCATGGCCCAAGTGCCCCCAAAAAATATATGCAGAAAACACCAGTGACAGTAAATAGGAACATACATCGACATATTGGTCAATATGCAGAAGAGCGCAAGAAGATGAGCGTAACTTCAGAGATACTCGCGCTAATCTAACACTACACATCATTTTATCAGATTGGACTTTCGTCTGTAACAATTTCTCTATCGCCACGACTCACGTTACAGTATATGCCCAACTTATACAAACTCTAAATTATCGCACTAATGGGATTTTAGCTTTACTTTTAGCATAGAGGTAAAAACCTCCATGCTTTTAGTGAGACTCTAAGAGAACCGTGATACCAAATATGCCAAAATCATTGATGTGAGAGTACCGTTAACTCTTTGGGTTCCCAGTTTGCTTGTCAACAGACTTCTACAGTCCAAACGAAGGGGAACTCTATAGGTCCGCAATTCCCTTGATCTTTTTATCTCTGATTCCCCAAATTATCCTTCTTACAGTTCAAACTTTTGAGTTGAAGTTGAACCTAGTTGCTTGTAAATTATATATATTGAGAAAGGTATCTCTTTAGGTTCGCATTTTCCTTGCATCAATAATTAAGTCTATATAGGATTACATTTTTCTGATGTGAATAGAATTATTCCACAAAATAATAATAAATAGCTCAAACATTGCACCATTTTGCATCTAGAGGCCTTAAAATTCCATATTTTCGCCAAAGGGGAGGGGGACACCCCTTCCCCTAAGACCCCTCCCCCATGTCAGTCTCCAGCAAAACACCCCCCATGAACAAATCCTGGCTACGCGCCTGACAAGCACATAGGCATGAACAAGAATTAGAACCCTTCACGAACCTACAATATAAAATACAGTTAACATTTAAACACATTTTTTCCGTGTCTTGATATATTTTCATATATTCTTGCCGATATGCATGTAACTGCCACAGAAGAGAATTTGTATTGAACTGAGGATATGACATTTACCTATATCACGTTTTGAGCTTCGCAAACATATTAAACACCTGCTAAAGTTCATGAGAAAGAAATACATTTGCTTTCAGCTTCGATCAAGTTTAAGCATCAATTGAAATAATTAGAGTAATTAAATAAACACAAACTTTCGTAAACTATATCAAAGATGCTTGTTAAGAGTATAGCATGAAGCAGTCTCGTGAATTTGTTTATCATATATGCATAGTATGTATCATGATTTTAATCTAGCTACTATGCAAGGATGTAGGGTTTTTATACGGTATTGCGCTTCAAGTGATGT
>JAIPMN010014123.1:0-17055 GCA_020650975.1 Apostichopus californicus | reverse complement strand
AGGTTTTGGGAAGAAAAACTCAGTGTATCGTTTTAGTTTATTAATAACTATTTGGGACAACATTCAATTCAATTCAATTTCACATCGGATATAATTATATTGGCGAGGATGCATCAAAACGCGGTCAAAATGCTCACTAAGCCGGGGTTGGCATACTTTAAAAGCAATGTAGTATAGCCTAAGGTAGGAGTCAGTGGAAAAGAAGCGAGGGTTATGACAGTTGATCAACATTATAGCTTGCAGTGCAATATAGTTAATACACATTTAAATAACGTATACGGTATAGTGCATTTCCCGCCAACTTCCATGTTTTTGTTTTTCTTCGCGCCATTACAGGCCAACTACAAAGTGTTATACTATTTCATGCTAACATTGGCAAGTATTCAAAAGGGTGCAATTTTAGCTGAAAACTTGACAGTAATCACGTGATGACAATCAAGACGTCGGCCGACACACGGGCGGCTGAGTAGGGCAAAACAGGTCCAGTGCCCCACTCCCACCAAGTTTTGTAAAAAAACAAAAAAACAGCAAAAGTGCCAAATTTTTCTAGATTAGCGGTGCGGCTTTGAGTAATGAAAAGTACTTTTATTCATTTTTGTAATTTAAAATTCCGGTACCGTTTGGTTAAAAAAGTGCCCTTCTGTTGAAAATTTAAGAACTGCTCTTTAGTTTGCACTACATTAAAACAAGATGCACATTTGTATTACGGAATCAGGTCTCACGAGGTAGAGGAGGATGGGGGGGGGGGGTGGGGTTAACGGGTTAAATTCCCTGTTCCCTGGACCAGTTGGGGCCTGAGGAAAATATTTGGGACAAATAATATTTGTTCTTATTTTCTTCAGGAAAAAAAATTCAAAAAGGGGGTTCGCTGACAATTTTTCCCCTGGGTCCGACGTCATGGCTCTAAATGCCACTGATTTGACGACTATCTATTATTCACTTGAATTCTCTGCAAAACGCATCAGTTCACAATCTTTTAAAAAGTGTTTTGAAGCACTGTTATGTGGAAAATGTATTTTTTAATATTGTTGATAAGGAAACAAATTTCGTCAGTTTAGCTTCCCTTATGGGCATCTCTCTTTGAAATTTAATTTAATTTGGAATTTAATTTGGAATTTAATTTGGAATTTAATGTTTCATTGGTTGATCGTTGATATTGATCAAATAAGAACAATGTTAATTATATAGATCTCAATGTAATGTCATTATGACGTCATTATTTACTTGAGTTAAGGATGGTTATGTTCGTAGTTTTTTGTTTGTTTTGATCCATTGTGTCAACTCTAACATGGTATAACGTGCATGGAAGTGTAGAAAAGATGTGGCGCTATTTAAATACGTTGTCTAAACATTTGGCACTTGCTCGCTCCCGTAGACACTGTAAGAGGATGATACAGCGCCATCGATGATCATTGTATATGCACCCCACCCCCCCCCCCACCCACCAGTGGACATGTGACCTCCAAGTGCTGTTTCAAACAGTGGTTAGCCCCACTCGCGACGTCAAGGGAGGCATGGCACGGGTCAATTGGACCCCCTCCGTCCCCTTCCTAGCAAACAAACTCAATTCCACTCAAAATAGGCCTATGGTTGCCCGACATTTTAGTCTTACTGACCGAAAAGTGGACGAAGGGTGTGATTGTGTACATGGAAAGTGTTTACAAGGTAGAAAGAGGAGCGGGCTTCACCATTTATCAAGAAATTTTATGATTATAGTGTATAGTGTATATAGTGTACGCTGACCTAACTTGTACAGAGTTTGATGAAGTATTTGTTTCATTCCGGGAACCACAACTCCTCGGGTATTCTGTTTTAATGTGTCTTAAAATATCACTTCCACAAACAACTTGTTCAGAAAGGTGAACAGAAAAATGGTCGCCGTACGTTTGCCGAAACTTCAGCCAGACTGCTGATTCAAGTTTTTTTTTTATAGGTTACAAACAGGTGATACTACTAACACTTGTCAGTTGATTCTTACTGTCTATGCCTTGCTATCGATGGAATTTATCACACGCCGTTTGTGACATTAAATTGCATGGCATTCCTTGTATTCAATCTATCTGTGGTTATATCTTTCTGTTAAAGCAAAGAGTTCCAGAATCATGCTAAGAGGCATCATAGCGACTATAGTCTTCATCAGTAGCGTGAATAGCTGCGAAGACCAAACTTTTTTACTCTCCTTAAAGAATCAATGATCTTTGCGTTTACTACTGTTATACTTGGATTTGTTTTTTTTGGACATTTATACCAGCATTAACGGCCATAGCACAGAGGTGATCACGCATTGTAAGAGAGGAGGGTTTGGAAAATTTTCTAAATAATCATTCAAGAAATGCGATCGTACGTGTTAGTAAACTTTGTCTGTGAAAATTCCGGAAATAAATACCCCGATCCGAAATTAAACCATCGACAAGCGGAACACACTAAATAATTTATGACACTATAATTGTCACAGGATAAAGTAACACCAATACCTGACTCTCAAAGCCGACATGAATAACTTTGAAAACAACTTTGGTCTATAACTATGCCAATGTTTGCTCCTAGACGTAAGGTAGTGCAGTTAACTGATTATTCAAAACCTAGAGAAGGGGGTCATTTAGCTTCGGCAAGAAAACTAAGTATGGAGAACCCACATAAGCTTTATGTCCTATGTCATTCCCAGGATTTTGTATATTGAATAACGAAGAATACATTGCTACACAGTGAAACTATACGAGTACACAGTCCAGTGCATGTTATAACCTTTCACACTAAGAACCTATCGCTCTTACTTATAGCATTGCCCCCCCCCCCCACACACACCCTCGCTGTAAAGCTCACATGCAAGTCTGCGGCGAACGGGCAAAAGAGATTACGCGGGAACAACTAGTATATATACGAGAGCGTGGGGTGGGCCGGGGGGGGGGGGTTAGCTCGCGTAGAGTGCTAGCGTCAAACATTGTATACGGTCGTAGTAAGCCTATATATATACACCGAGCAAACGACATCTTGCTCTAAAGAGATTCCAAAACCTGATTTAAGAAGAACTTAAACTCGTATACTTTTAGTAATAGGGGGCTTTGATTTCAGAGGTTTTGCGTGTCACCCATTACTCACATGACTTTTCTGAGTGGTCACCTGATCGTAGCTCTACCTGGCTGTGAACGGTATGAAGAATGTATGGAGAATACGAGGTCCTTATTTTTCTTTCAGTAAGAGCACCAAAGACCTCAGTCATATCATCAACCACTCAATATCAGCCTGCAGTCTTGCCAAGAACATGGGAGTGGGTAAAGGTGGCATAGACAGTAAAGTTTCGCGATCCTCTGTCTTCAAGTTCAATTATAGATTATAGATTCTTTCAGGCCTACATGCTTTCCTATACACATACGATTAAATACGTGAATTAATATAATTCTACATGATATGTGTTTCTAATTTCAAAATCTATCATTAGTAGCCGTACATTTGTAAGTTGCTATTTTTTTTAGTAAGATCAAGCTATTGCGAAGGTATTACCAATGGTTTGTCACCTTTATCATTATCATATAAGGATGCGGTTTCTGCTTCATTCAATGCACTAGCTTTCTGCATGCATATGCATCCTAAAGAGTTTTAAAACTTATCCAAGACTCCAAACGGGTACTAATTGCCGTACTATTCATTACCTAGGCCGGGAACTATGATGACAGCGAGGAAGTCACGCGAACCAGTCTGGCTGATAGGAGGAAATTATCAGCTGGGGCACAATACAAATCCCTAATCCAACTAGAACTGCATTTGACTGCAAATACGCAGTATTGTAGTGCCCGTGGAGAGCTTGCAGTATTAGGAAAAACTTTTCGGTTGTTCATTGAGTTAATTTTTGGGCCGGCGGAGAACACACCAGGGAGAATAGTCATGTATAGTTACCTACAAAAGTAAGGGCGCTTTAAGGGAGCGCCGTGACAGGCTCAGAATAAGTTGGCTACGCAGCTAGTCTCTGAAACTGCAAATGTACAGAGACTATATGAAACTTTGAAGTTTCAACGTCCAGTCATGTAGCCTCGTTCACTTGACCAGTAAGGCCAATATTCTGCGCGCACGCACGCTACAATAACAAGTATCGAAAGATATTGTTTATCATTTTCACAATAGCGCCACTTTTTATGAATCACCTGATGATCACCTGCTAAATATTTATCATCTTGTGACCATACCACATGACTCAAGGAGTGACCGTTTTCACAACTGCTATTAAACTGTGAAACATTTAATCTACAACATTCGATACCCTCGCAAAATTCACGTTGATTATCTAAAGATGAAATAAATGTCGAATTCTAGCTGGAGAATCTCATCAAATGCCATTTGTGTGTACTTTTCTGCCGTACACTAGATGAACGTTTTCATATCTAGCATTTGTTAAATGGTTCAATGGTCAGTGAAATGCATGCAGTTGGTTTGCTACAAAATACAAGTACGTACGTGCACATTAGTATTGTTACATAACAACTCACTGGTTCAGTGATTGTAGCATACAAAATTGCCCAGTTCAAACCCTACATTGGGCTAGCTGTGAGCTACTATTTCTGTGGGTGTTGCCAGGAGTCCTCGTCTGCCAGTTAAAATCCTGTCTTCCATAAATGGCATGATCCTGAAGAGTTATCAGCAATTATCCTGACTGCACTATCATGTGCAAATTCAGACTGTAATTTCAGTAGAACGTCCCCTTAGCCGACAAGAGTCTGTGTCTGCTATTGCTATTTTTAGCCTATAACGTTAGGCCTTGCCCAACTAAAGCTCTTTCACGTCGAGTCACGTCTACAGTATCCTAACAACGAATCTCATCCGAACGTCGGCTTGGCTAGGCGGATGCCTATGCCTAGGATAGTCAAAGCACAACGTCAACTACTGTAGTACTGTACTACTAGTAGTGGTATCAACTATCATTCTTAGTCTTGATAGCAGTCGCAAAGATTGTATTCCTTTTAAATATCTAATCAGGCAAGGAGAATCATGTCTTCACAAAGACAGCCTCTGCTTGCTGATTCCAAAGGTGACACCTTCAACTACAATTCTGTAAATTCACAAGATGGTGTGAGTCGGACTCCTGGCATAGGTACTGGAGCGCTTCAGTATAGACCTGATCCCCTACGTTGGTACATACTCATGGTATTATGTGTCTTGAATATATCAAATGCTATGGTAAGTATGCAAGCTTTGAGTTTGACCTAAGGCTTACAGACTGTTCTAACTATAGTAGAATAGAGTGGCCAGCTCAGTCCTGTGATTCAGTGCACTGTCGCCCATCTGGCATGACCTCTTGTATGTAGCCTATATCATATGTATATACAGTATGTTTCAATGCAAGCCAGTACAATTTCATGATTTTGTAGCTTCATATTAACATAATTAAATTGTATGGTGGTGTATGGTAACTTTGTGTGTCCCCATGATTCGCATGCTTTCTTATAGTTATACACATGTGCACAGATACTACTAGTGATGCACTGATAGACACTGTAGTAAGACCAATTGTAACCACTTTTTCCATCGCAATTTAAATCCACAACGAAAATGACCAAAATTGTTGCAGGGTATATGGAAACATCAAGTTTGTAATTTGAGACACTTTTGAGGAATATTCCACCGGTTTAACATCACCAATATCCTTAGAAGGAACATTAATACCCTTAATTTACTTAATTTTGATTGACTTGTTTTATTAAGCACCTAGAGCAGCTACTTCTTGTTTCGCTATATAAATCCATCCACTGTATTATTTTTATGTACTGAAGTTACTGTATACAACAATCATACTTATTTTTTTATGCTGTATATAAACATGTATGTATTAACATTGGGAAATATTTTTAACCAGCATGGTTTTTCCCACGAGCTTTGAACCATGTGTCATTTGAGTCATCGAAGTAACCAGGTCTGACAAGAGGGGAGTGGGCAGGGCGGCTGCAAATCTGGGTCGATTAGGGAGCATGAGAATATATCCATGGAAGGGATCTGTGGAAATATGGGATAAGGAGTAGTATGCTCATTTTCATAATATGAGGTGCTAGTATAGTGAGGATTGAAAGCGTGCCCCCGGAATGTGACCTGGTTCTCACCGGAGGTATCCTCCATATTGATCACATGTCAGTGGCCACCCTACTATAGAATAGACCTGTTATAATAAGCGTATGTTACACTGTACAGTAATATAAGCGTAGCATGTGCAAGCATTGGCAACGTAGGAAATATTAACTATTGTTTGCACAGGGTATCTGGGTACCCCCCCCCTGACGCGATACTACCCTTTTCCTTATTTATTACACCTATGCAAAGTGTGATTTTTTTTGGCAAACCGATGGTTAGGCAAGATTTTCCCATTGACTAAGTGTGGTGTTATAGGCTACCATGTGGTCGAAGATAACAGCAATTACGAAAGTATTCCATGGATATCTTATAACTGCATCACAATTTCAGCTAATAAAACGATGGTTAGGCTATATTACCCCATTGATGTGGTGTAAGGCAACCATGTGGTCGAAGATAACGGCAATAATGAAAGTATTCAATGGATATCTTATAACTGAGTCACAATTTCAGCTAATAAACAGATGGACTTCCCCATTGACTTAGTGTGGTGTTAGGCTACCATGTGGAAGAAATTGAAAGAATTCTCACAATTATTATTTTTTCATTCGTTTATTTCATAGAAGGAAAGACTGACAAGGAATTTTACGAGATTTTACTGATGGATAATAGACAGGATAACTAAAAAATAATAATCGCAAGTGGCTTTTTACTAAACGTTTATTTCAAATGCGATCAAATTGCGCGAATTTGAAATTTTTACAACAATGCTAATGGTAAACAGGTATTGGAATGCTATAAAAATGATCAATTATGTTGACCTTTTTTGTAAATTTTGTATAAATATATTAAAGGCATTGAAGACTCGCCCCAAACCGCTTGCGGCCATCTGAAAAAAAGTTAACTTTCTGTTGCTTGCAAGTGACGTTTTGTTCGTGTCGCTACAAAATGCAGACAGTAATGAAACGTGATACCTTGTTATCAATAGCTGGACCTGAGATGTCCAATCCTGTATCGTTTGTACACTGTGCTGTGGGTATTGACCGCAGCTGTATGTACTGACTGTACACTAGTGTCTAATTACCGACGATAGCAAGCTGTGTGTGTATTTTGAATGGATGGTGGTTTCTAGCACTTCTGTTACACCTCATTTGAATTTCGAAACTACATGTAGGTCAGATTACCAGTATTAGACGTTTCTTTTGGCGCGACCCCCTTCACATCCTTTAATATAACTCTGGTATGCCTCCCCCTCCCCCCTCTTTCAAAGATGTAATTGCTTGGAGATTAGTGCCCATACATGTACTGTATTCTTCATATATAACAAGTTCAGACTTTCTATTTCCTCAGGCATGGATTTCATTTGCCCCCGTCGCTTACGCAGCAGCTGAATACTATCATACCTCGGCGAATGTTATCAATGGGCTTTCAATTGTCTTCATGGTGGCCACAATTCCATTTGGACTTTTAGCTATATGGGTGCTTGACACCCATGGCCTCAAAGCTGCTGTAAGTTCATAGAGGGTTGTATCAACTTAAAAAAAAGGGGAAAAAAATTGGGAGGGATCATGGGGTGGAGATCTGACTTCAGTGCACTGTTAATAGGATTGGCTCATTTCTCATGGTTGTTCAGAGATGACCCACTTTCTGGTTGAATTTAATCAAAAGTACCCTAAAATAATATGTTAGTTCTGTTCACTCAGTCTGAATATCATTACACTGTTGAATAAGTCTTAGTCTTTTCAAAGGACATCCAGTGCAGCTGTCTCGAACTTAATCTCTGATAACGATGTAAGATTGCAGACTTGCTCTTACCACAAATATGCTGTTTTCTTGCCAAACTAGCTTAATTAGGGCCTACGGTACATGTATGTAGTTTATGTCATTTCTAGGCTAAAATACAGGTATTTTGCCAATGCCCTCACTTCAGGTTACATTTACAGTATGGATAGGACTGCTAAGCTCATCTTTCTCTCCTTGTTTGGGTTGAAATTGGTTATGTAGAGTTGGGTTCATCTGTAGTAGAGCTCTAGTACTTGACTTGACCTTGATGGTCATTCTTTCAGTAACTACAGTACTTGAGCTCCGAATCTTCTAATGTATTAAGTATAGTGGGCTTGGATTTTAATAGGTACAGTGTAAATCTGCTACCGTTTGTGCACTGGTAGGTGAACGTATTAATGTATAACATTATTTCTGGCAAGTCCTGTAAGAAGTGCATAATTTGTAAACTTATTGCAAGAAAGACAACCAGACTAAAGTTTCCTATATTTTCTTGTAACTCCAGTTTGTCCTAGGATCTTGGCTCAATTTGATTGGATTAATCGTCCGATATGTGAGCACCTTGACATTTCTCGGGCATTATCACGACCAACTCCCAGTTTATGTGGTATTTGCTGGCCAGACTCTGAGTGCAATAGCCCAAGCCTTCTTTCTCTTCGCCCCGACGAAACTGGCTGCTGTTTGGTTTCCAGACAATCACAGAGCCCTCGCCAATACCATCGGGTCGACGTCGAATCCGTTGGGAATTCTCATCGCATTTGTTGCATCTCCCATGCTTGTGGGGAAGGATGATATTCCAGCAATGGTGAGTGGTACCCTATGCTGTCCTTGTGAAACGTTGGTGTGGAAACAAAGGCGACAGTATTCCACACTACTGTATATACGTATTGTCTTCCTTACCTACAGTAAGACACAGTTGTTTGTGTAGTCTAATTTTAGCTGTGCAAGTGCAATGATGTCATCAAAGACAAATATTTTTGCTATGGAAACAGTGTTTCAAGATGTTGCTGTTTTATTGTCCTCTTAGAGAATATTGTACTTACAGTATATGTAGTATAGTGACAATTTATGTAGTTCTTCCCAGGTGAATATGAAAATATTTTGTAAGAAGTTAATCTTCATCCTTTGCTGAATAATGGTGTGTTTATTCTTGAAGACAAACAAGGGATTATTTCTGTTATTCTGCATCGGTCGTGCACTTATCATACTGTTGCCAGATGCAATTTTTAAATCTTATTTTAATGTGACATAGTATAGTTCTCAGATGCTATGTACAGTAGCTATATATTCAGTCTGGAAGCACAGTAGTTAGTGCACAACCCCACTACTGTAGAACACTATACAAAAGAGTAGCAATCCTTTCAAATGGCTGGTTACTATGTGGTTGCCTAATATGGCCAGGTATTACATATATATTATATGCCTTGTTGGACCATGGAGGTAAAAACATACATCTGTTTTGGTTGGACTATCCACGTTAGCCTGTATGAGTTGTATTATGGGGTTTCCTCATATGGCCAGGTATTACGCCTGGTTGGACAATCCAAGTTAGCTTAGCCATTTAGGAGTTGAATATTTATGGGGTTTCCTAATATGGTCAGGTATTACGCCTGGTTGGACAATCCAAGTTAGCCATTTAGGAGTTGTATTATGGGGTTGCCTAATATGGTCAGGTAATATATATGCCTTGTTGGACAATCTAAGTTAGCCATTAAAAGTTGTCTCAAGGATGGTTTTATTTTACAATGAAAGGGCTCAGTCATAGATCCTCTTTTAAATTAATCTTGTAATCCAACCAAATTTATGGTTAGGATAAACCTTCAAAGAAACTTCAGTTTCATACTGTAAGGCAAAACCTGAAAACTTCCTCTCCAGAAATGTCAATTTGTGAACATTGGTTTTACTTCCCCCTAATTTGTCGTTGTCTGTTTGCTTGTTCGAACGTTCATAATACGTTTTGGTTTTGTACATTTGATGAGTTAATATGTATAACTGTACAAGCTTAACAACTGAAAGTGAAAATTGAAAAGCACAAATATATTTTAGCTTTTATGACTATTAGTGCAGATCTTTATTGACAGTTACAGTACTGTTCCCTTACTATACGTTATGCGATTTGAAAATTTGGTTTCAATATTCAACTGCGTGTCCTCATTCTGGTGAACTACTGTAATTCTTTTTCTGTATTTACTGCTACATTTGAACTTTTCTTCCTGATGAACTTTTAGTGCAAAGATAATGACGAAGCCAAAAAATGTGTATATAAACAGTAGAGCACATCATGGAGATGTATTTAGCTGACTGGTTCATTTGGGCAGTAGCTATTGTGAAGAACGTTCTATTAGTGGGGTCTTAAAAATTTGTAATATTTTGGGGCAACACTTACAGTCAAAGTGTAACTTCTCTACTCTGAATTTTCAAGTTACAGAACCTCAATCTGCCAAATATGCATTTTGACTTTAATATAGCCATCATCATTTTGGATGAACTACATACCTGTTCCTGTCATGTGGGTCTACCTAAGTGACTGCAAGAACTTGATAGTTTGTGGTTCCCATTCATGCATATTGATGAGTGGGCGGGGCTTAACGTGAAATTCTTATAATGGTGATATCTCTTGAGCCATATATCCGAATTAGTTCATTCGTGGTATGATGATGTCAGTTGATGATAGGTACATTGGTAACATAAATTTCCTTTATTAATACAATCTGTGTGTCTATAGTATATTTCACATAGGAATTGGACTAAACATTCTATACTGTAAAATCCTTACCAGTGAATAAAAAACGGTTCGATACTTTCTCAACATGATAAACTGATACGGTCTTTCTTTACATGTTGCTGCATTAGTCAATTGATATATAACCCTCTTCATTATGATGTGCACAAGTACATGTTTATGAACTTTTACGGCTTACCACGCTATGAATATGTTTACTTGTTTAGGCATCGTCACCACTAAACTTTGTCATTTTCTGGTTTTTCCCTAATATACAAAGTTGCCCTGAAACATGACCTTTCCTGTGATTTTTAAACTCCTTAAAACTGAAATTATCTGCTTTCTTTACAGCTTGGTTGGTTTATAGTTCCAGGTGCTATCGGCTGTCTCATGGCGAGCCTTTGCATCTACAAAGGAAAACCAGAGATTCCTCCCAGTGCTAGTGCAGCCATGGATAGTGAACCGTTCTTCACTGGCATCAAAAAGGTATGTGACATGACATATACATATCCAGGCCAGAATTCACAGAAACGAACTTTGCCTATGGAGTTCAGAAATTGATTATAGAGTCTTTATTAATCAGGCTACTATGCACACATAAGGTTGACTTTATGAAAAAAAGGAATGCAGTTCTCATTCATTGACAGAGAAGATTCCAAAATACGTTCACTTTTGGTAGAATAACTTCAACTGTCAATATCTCAAAAATGGTACATAGGAATTGAATGCAAATTTTCCCAGAATGCTTGAATTATGTTCCTCTTTAAAAAATCAAAAAGAAATTTTGACCTGGACTATTCTTTTAAAATCTCCAGTTTGAGAAGACTTTTTATGATTGTCGATGTGCTTTTCACTTCAGCTTTTCACCAACAAGGCCTACGTGATGCTCTTCATCTCCTTTGGAGCTGGTTTCGCACTCTTCTCTGCCCTCAGTTCTCTTCTGTCTGAGATTGTTTGTGTCAAAGGTTACAACGATGTAAGTATGTCAGTCAGTAAACACTTCTCATGGGGTGCAGCAAATTGGCCGTTTTAGGAAACTTGCTAGTCACTTTAACACTGTAGAACTGACATGTTCCAAACCGAACCGACATGTCATGACATGTAACGTGTAGTGTCAGGACTTCTACATGTAACATGTTACAAATGAAACTAACATGTGACATCTAGTATCAGGATATTAATATGTAGAACTGACATGTTACAAATAAAACTAACATGTGACGTGTGGTGTCATGACATGTTTCATATGTAGAACAGACATGTTACAAACAGAAGTGACCTGTCATGACATATAACGTGTAGTGTCAGGACATGTTACATGTCATGCACTCTCGTTTTACCGTGACTGCCCTCTACAGTAGGTGTGTGCTCTCTATACCGGACCCTCCAGTCAATGCCCTCCCGACAAGGTATCGTGATCCGTCCATATTTTCATAATTTAAGTGTGACGATCAGCATCCTATGGTTCGCAAATGATTTATGGTGGGTTCAGGGTCAGAATTGAAAAAATTTAAGGGGGGCTATTTTATTGTTTGCGAGGGCTATTTTATAGTAATATATTAAATAACATTGTAACTACCTGCAAACTGCATTCACAAAATATTCACTTCTAAAAGAACACAATTAACCCAATTGATCAACACGTACTTTCAATCAACACTTCCAATTTGTATTTAAAAACTTGCTTAGGCATGTACTATACAGTAAGTTGGTGTGCGTGAGTCCTAATCCTATGCAGTACCTCCTTGCAACTTGAGCTGCAACGCGATTAGTACATTTTCCCAATTATTTATCTTGTGTATATCATTGGGCTATACTATGACCCAGCCTAGGTCTATGGCGTTCGTAATGAATGAATTTGGAATTCGCGGAACTGGACAAAGTTGTCATAAGAAGGAAAACTTGCGGCAAACAAATAATTTATATCGTATTTTTTAAGAATCTTGGTTAAGTAAGTAAAGGTAAATAAAGCGCGAACAAGTGAAGAATTATGTCAAAAGCAATTATGCACGGACCCCATTGATATTACCGGGGGAGATTTTTTCTCATATTTAAAAAACATTTAGCCCTTCGCCCCCCCGCCCCCCCCCTCGTGTATTTCGACCCTGGTTACCATCTACGATATCACTATTGCAGTTCTTTCCAACTGTGAGTGTCCCTAACACTAACTGCATTCTTATTTGCCTACTGTACATGAGCCTGTGATTGTGTCTGACAAAACTCTTTGTTTATTTTTTGTATTTCAGGTCTTTGCAGGAATCTGTGGGGCTGCTATTATTGTCGCTGGATTCTTTGGAGCCGTGATAGCCGGTCTGTATGTGGACAGCTCCAAGAAGTTTGGTCTGACTGCAAAAGTCACCTTTTCTATGTCGGTCGTGTTCATTTGTGCATTTTACATTGTAAGTGGTAGAGAACTTTCACCATGGTGTAACTCTATATACAACGATATTAAATTGAAAAAGGGGATGGGGGAGGGGAAGGGGGGGCAATCGTATTTTAGTGTATGGTGTACTGTATGGCATTCAACAACTTCCACTAGGGCTGGATGCTTGAAGAACTTAAATTTGACTGGTTTGCATGGAAAAGTTAGTTGAAAACATTAAACCTGGATATATTTTCAGTGATTGCCTTATCTTTTATGTATATGTAGGCCTCCCAGCAAGAGGATCAGAGTGTCTTGCTTGCCATTTCAACTGCTGGGTTTGGCTTCTTTGGTTTTGCTACTTTACCAATCTCTTATGAACTTGGGGTGGAGGCAACATACCCTGTAGCAGAAGGTACCAGTGGAGGATTCCTTGCCATGTCTGGGTGAGTAACCAAAATTGCAGTATCAGATTTAAACAGTTGCACCGTCGTACAGGCCGTGAACTGATAAGAAAGTCGTCATGGTTAACTGGAAAGACATGGTAATGTTCCGACTGCCAGAATCATTTTGTTTTCAGAAGTAGTTTATAAACCCTTCACTTTGATTTTTTGTGTTAGACAAATCCAAGGCATTGTGCTAGTCTTGGTTGGACAATATCTAGCTGTGGACATTTCCCCAGAGGATGAAGAAATCCAAGTATGTTCGAAAGACAACAACGTCAAAGACCTTAAATGTAAGTAGTATCTCGCTATCCATGTATCTATCCCTCTCAATAAGTAGTTGTAAGTAGTAGTAGTATCTGACTGACACGCTATCTCGCTATCTGACTGTCTTTCTGGCTGACGCGCTATCTCGCTATCTGACTGTCTTTCTCGCTGACACGCTATCTGACTGTCTTTCTCGCTGACGCGCTATCTATCTCGATGATGCGCTATTTGACTGTCTTTCTCGCTGACGTGCTATCTGACTGTCTTTCTCGCTGACGCGCTATCTGACTGTCTTTCTCGCTGACGCGCTATCTCGCTGTCTGACTGTCTTTCTCGCTGACACGCTATCTCGCTATCTTACTGTCTTTCTCGCTGACGCGCTATCTATCTATCTCGCTGACGCGTTATCTCGCTATCTGACTGTCTTTCTCGCTGATGCGTTATCTCGCTATCTGACTGTCTTTCTCGATAATGCACTATCTAACTGTCTTTCTCGCTGACGCGCTATCTATCTATCTCGTTGACGCGCTATCTATCTATATCGCTGACGCGTTATCTCGCTATCTGACTGTCTTTCTTGCTGACGCGCCATCTCGCTGCTAGGTGACGGGCTATCTGACTGTCTTTCTCTCCGACGCGCTAGCTGACGCGCTAGCTGACTGTCTTTCCCGCCCACGCGCTATATCGCTATCTGACTGTCTTTCCCGACGAAGCGCTATCCGACGGGCTATCTATCGATAGATCTATCTGTCGGTCTGTCTATCGGTAGGTCGCCCTCCCGCTTGCCTGCCTGCCCGCCCGAACACACAGGCCTACTTATCTATCTGTCATGGTCAAAGAGCAGTGAACACACAGGCCTTTCTAGTTTGACAGAGTACAGTATCGTTCTGTGTTGTCCGGATGAAAAGATTGCACATTTCCCGCTGAAAATTACCAGACCTTACTCCACAATATTCTGTTGGAATACCTGAAATTTTCAGAGTATCTTAATTTCTACACTACCTGTATCTATATGTACTTGATATCTACTTTACTGTCCATTTATCTATGTGCTATATCTACCTCTGTATATATGTATTAATACTCTACTCTACATGTAGTCTATATCTACTCTATATCTTCCTCTAAGTCAATCTATATCTCCATCTATCACTATCTTCCTCTATCTCTATATCTACTCTACATTTAGTCTCTATCTGTCTATTTCTACTCTAAATATGTCTATATGTCTGTATGTCTACCTCTGTTTGTCTATCTATCCACTCTAGTATCTACCTCTTAAGTCTATGTTTATTTACCTGAGATCTCTATCTCTATTGCTATCTTCATATCTACTCTACATCTAGTCTCTACCTCTACCTCTACTTTCCTTCTCACCAGATACTGCATTGTTGTTTGCCGTGTATTCAGTGGTAGCTGCCATTTTATACGTGTTCGGGGTGCGAACCAAATACCACAGACTGCTTGCGGAAGAGAGAGACAGGGTGGATGGAACCTTAAACTACAGATCTACTGAAAACAATAGTGTAGAACCACTGCCAATTTTGTAAAATTCAAAAGTCACCTTCTAACCACAGAGTCAAAATGATATATTTTTATAAATTTTCTGCGATATATTGACAGATTTTAAGGTCGGATACATTTTCACTGGTTTGCTTTTTAGTGGATTCAGTTTGTATGCAATTGTTGCTTAGGAATGATTCCTTTTTACAAATTTTTTTTTACTTGTATTGCTACTAACCCATGCACAAAAGGATAGGTATTAAAGCCAAGCAATCCATTCATGGTATAAAAATTCAGTAAATGATCTTTTGTGATAATTTGACCGATTCAGCATAATGATATCAACGTATCTAAGATATACACATGAAAAATACCCACTCCTGTCAAAGCATACAATGTTACATTGGATTAACAAATTGCACAACTGGTAAGATGTTAATTTTCCACCAACTGGTAAAAACAACAGTTGTCAATATAAATTCATAATAGGATATTTGATGTTTGTAAAGGTAATTCCCAAGATAGGGGCTGTACATTTTTACCCAGGTATTTTTGGATCGGTGTCAAAGACAAGTGAATAATGTTAGCATAGTTATCAGTTTGGGGTCATTTGAAACCATTAATACCTTGTTGCCGACTTGAACGCACAGACTTTAAGGAAACATTACACAAAAAAATATGAAACAAATACGGGTGATTTTACTTTGTACCATAAATGTATTGATCAAGGAAAAAGTAACGCACACGTTCCTCGGGCATTAAGGGTAAACGTATCATAAATATTAAACAGATACAGAGAGACAGGGTGATTAAATTTGTATCATTAAATGTCACGATTATTACGCCCACGTGTCTCGTCAGGCGAAACATGTTTTTGGGCGTTATTAGGGTAAATCTATCCTAAATATTAAAACAGATACAGAGAGATGGGTTGATTAAAACATTATACCATAAATGTAAAGATTTATGCCAAGGTATATTTGGAACAACATTTCCCGTTTCTCATCAAGCTTAGGGTCATCTCCTGCTGTGTACTGTGGTAGACTGCCCTGCTAGAGCCATGGGAAAGCATTCCTACCAATTACGATAACTTGAAGTCGTTAAGGGAGGTTTCCTCCAGCATCGTCATGTTTGGATCTTTTTACCAGTGGATACCGTTACATAGAGCTGTAAAAGAAGGACAAATTAGAGCAAATAATGATCTAATTAAAAATTAATTATATAATTGAATGACTGGTGATTTGGCAGAGTGTCTTTCTATTCTTTTGTTTTTGTGGTCAATGCTGTGCATTCAGTATTGTTTTAGCAATTATTTTTCTGAAATACTCAGCTACATCAATTGATGTACTTTGATTGTTTTTATAGATGTGATAAGTCAAGCAGGGTATGAAGGAAGAAGAAGGAGGGCATGGGGTTGCAGGAGAGGTGTAGGACTATACAGGAGAGGTGTGGGACTAAGGTGGGTGATCTGAGATGGGAACTATATTTGTATTAAGCACATTGTAATCATCATGTTACTACCAACTTTTACTCATTTTTTTTTATACTTTTTTTTTATGTCATTGTATGATGCAGTTTAAGCATGGGGTCAAATTTTATTTGAAATATACAAGAAAAAACGGGAAAAGATTTGTAAATATTCTGTTTTTTTGTTTTTTTTTGTTTTTAATCATTACGAAAGTTAACCTTACATAGCTTGCAATTACTGGATATTGTTTTGAGTCATATATATAGGAACAATTTAGTGGCTCCGTCATAGAGAAATTTGATTGCCTCCCTGTCACAAGTCAATGTCTTTGAGTTGGTGGCCCTGGATGGCCAATTGCTTTACATACAGGATAGAATATCAATGTTTGATACAAGTATCGATAATTGAAGAAACATATTAATATATATATATAAATATATTAATATATATTAAT
>JAIPMN010014115.1:0-16148 GCA_020650975.1 Apostichopus californicus | reverse complement strand
TGCGGAAGGGATAGGTTTGATTGGAGGCAATTATAGGCTACACGGGGTGTTTTGCAGGTTTATCGCACCAACTGTCTCTACTGGTAAGCTTTTGAGGGTTTTTTTTCTTATAATTATTATCATTGTTCCTTATATAGCGCAAATACTATAAAATATATATATATTCATATGCGCTTTACATGATGAAGAATACAACAATAGTAAGAAAGAATTAAAAAAAATCAAGTTAAATTAAGTTAATAAAAATAGTGGATAAAAGAATATAATAATTACATGATAAACAGTAAAACAAATATATAGCAAGAAACAATTTACGAATCAGAAATTCTAATGAATTGTGCTATATTTTTAATTGGATAATATTAAATCGAATAACTTGAATGGTAGCTAAGCTACCTTTTAGATTTCAAACCATTTACCTTCCCCTTTAAATTATTCATAT
Source organism: Apostichopus californicus (assembly GCA_020650975.1). NCBI lineage: Eukaryota > Metazoa > Echinodermata > Holothuroidea > Aspidochirotida > Stichopodidae > Apostichopus > Apostichopus californicus. Next base: position 15,706 of record JAIPMN010014115.1, on the reverse strand, counting down.
ATCTGACCGTATCATTTAACAAGGAAAGTTTTCTGTCCCGTCAAATTAACATAGGCTATATATCCAAAGCTTCATTGCCAGAGACCTGTCAGGTAGATAGGATCATCAAGTTTGTTACTCTCGGTTCGTTCCTTACTAGATTATTTAAATTAAATTAAACTTAACTATTATATTTATAAGCAGAATATGAAAGTAAATATTTGGGAGAGATATTGACAGCTGTGGTCTAATCTATTAGGTTTTGAAATATAGTTTTTGGACATTATTATTATTATTATTAATAAGAGTATCACAGTAATTTGTACTTTGTCGATGGGGTTGAAATAGTTTTTTCGTGTTAAATAATTTAAGTTGATCTGTATTTGTCTAAATGTATATGACATGAGAAATATAAAAATAAATAAATAAAAAAGTTTGTTTCTCTCGTCCACAGATGTACAAATGAAGAAGATATGCTTTATATATAGGCCGACTTCGTCTTTTTGTTCAATTTGTTTCTGGTAGCCTAAGCTCATTTTAATTATTTCAATGTCATTTCAATTGATTTCTCGTTTATACGTCTTATAATTGGATGAACATATGCAATGCGAAAATATTTGATTGGTAGGTATCTGGAAATTTCATATTTGTCAGAATCCTTTGGCACGCTCGGCGTTCCATAAACGTGGGTGTAAGTACATGCATTGGGTAAGTATGTAGATCAGTGATGTTGGTACTTAATGGACATGGCCTCATGCTGTCATTAAAATACATTAGTAAAGTTTGTCTTAAATGTCATAAAATCGGAAATGGAAGTATAACAAGAGACGATGAAAGTCACCTCTTTGACTAAACCGTGGGCAATTTACGTCATAGAAGAAGATGTATCCTTCACAAACAAACCCCAAAAACCAACAATAATCGTATAAAGGTATATAAGTAGGTATATCAGGTCAATAACAAGATAAATCCATTACAAAATTAAACCCATTTCCTAGTAGAGTAGATTTAATGACATAACAAAATCAGGAGAAGATGGACTTTGTATACAATTGAGTTTTTTTTATTCAAAGTGAAACATAGTCCAGAACGGAAACATAGCAACGAAAAGGTCAGAAGCTTTGCATTCTTACTAGTTTATAATAAACTGCTCAACGTATATATGTATCTCATATAGACCTAGTTAAACGTATTGTTAAGTGTGGCTTTAATGTCCAGTGCAATTAGACCTACACATTTAGAAACACACCGCGCGTTACTTACAAACAGCGTGTAATAATACAGTGAGGTCAATGAAGAAGCCTACATCAAGACACGGTTCATATACTGCAGTAGGTCGGACACATTATCCATGATAATTGTATTTACTTGTCACTTATTAGTTTGCCACCAGGGATAAGTTCGGACAGGAGGCCAAGGTCACTCATATTAAACCCGAATACCACCTGCCTCTACATGTGGGAGAGGACCATTTTATTGAATACTTAATGCGGTATAGCTTGAAACTTACGAATAAGGACAGAAAAAGACATAAACTTCCTTAAATGATGGTGGTTGTAGTATGAATGAGTGTGTTTACAAAGTAGCGTTCGTTCACATCATGTAAATATAATACCAAATCTGTTATGTGAAGTCTTCTTGGTTCTTCCCACGTTTTCCTCACTCCCTCTTATAAATATTTACGACAACAGAGGAGAGGAAATATGCAGAACTATATTCGAGGCATGACTGTAATGTATTAGATGTACATATGACGTAAGGTCTACTGCATGCAGGGATCAATCAACTGGAGGGTTTACACAGTAACAAGTAAATAATTTGTTACCCTGTTACATTACTGTTCCAGTAGGTCTTTAAAAATCGTCAGAAAGTCTCTTTCTTTCCCAAATAACATCTCTACTAAGCCTATCTAGAGGGGAAGAAATATGCAGAACTATATTCGAGGCATGACTGTAATGTATTAGATGTACCTATGACGTAAGGTCTACTGCATGTAAGGGTTTAATAAACTGGGGAATTTACACAGTAACAAGTAAATCTTATGTTACCCTGTTACATTACTGTTCCAGTAGGTCTTCAAAAACCGTCAGAAAGTCTCTTTCTTTTCCAAAATAACATCTCCACTGAACATATCCTTCTACATACTAATACCGTGAAAGATGTAATGGAGGTGGTTTAATTTGCATATATGAATCAAGAGATTCTCAAATTTAAGTCTTGTTTTCAGCTACCGTTCACCTTTTTTATGCCATACGACATATGCTATAGAGCTCTCGTATGTAATTTTCCGCTTATTTAAGGACTGAAATAAGTAAAATGTGGAAAATGGTTAAGTAAATGAAAATAATGCATGGACGCAACCATCTGCTCAAATTGATATCTGTTGTTTTATCTGCAGATTTCGTCCCACGCCCATGATAGTTTTATTGTAGCTGGCATAAAGACCACAATAACTCAACAATTCAACGTTCAACTGGTTAAGCCCATGATAGTTTCATTGTAGCTGGCATACAGACCACAATAACTCAACAAATCAACGTTCAACTGGTTTAGCCCATGATATTTCATTGTAGCTGGCATACAGAACACAAAAACTCAACAAAACAACGTTCAACTGGTTCAGCCTATGATAGTTTCATTGTAGCTGGCATACAGAACACAAAAACTCAACAAATCAACGTTCAACTGGTTAAGCCCATGATAGTTTCATTGTAGCTGGCATACAGACCACAAAAACTCAACAAATCAACGTTCAACTGGTTTAGCCCATGATAGTTTCATTGTAGCAGGCATACAGATCACAATAACTCAACAAATCAATCTTCAACTGGTTAAGCACATGATAGTTTCATTGTAGTGGCTACAGATCACAAAAGCTCAACAAATCAACGTTCAACTGGTGAAGCCCATGATAGTTTCATTGTAGCTTGCATACAGAACACAAAAAACTCAACAAATCAACGTTCAACTGGTTAAGCCCATGATAGTTTCATTGTAGCTGGCATACAGACCACAAAAACTCAACAAATCAACGTTCAACTGGTTAAGCCCATGATAGTTTCATTGTAGCAGGCATACAGATCACAATAACTCAACAAATCAATCTTCAACTGGTTAAGCACATGATAGTTTCATTGTAGTGGCTACAGATCACAAAAGCTCAACAAATCAACGTTCAACTGGTGAAGCCCATGATAGTTTCATTGTAGCTTGCATACAGAACACAAAAAACTCAACAAATCAACGTTCAACTGGTTTAGCCCATGATAGTTTCATTGTAGCTGGCATACAGACCACAAAAACTCAACAAATCAACGTTCAACTGGTTAAGCCTTTTCATTGTAGCTGACATACAGATCACAATAACTCAACAAATCAATCTTCAACTGGTTAAGCACATGATAGTTTCATTGTAGTGGCTACAGATCACAAAAGCTCAACAAATCAACGTTCAACTGGTGAAGCCCATGATAGTTTCATTGTAGCTTGCATACAGAACACAAAAACTCAACAAATCAACGTTCAACTGGTTTAGCCCATGATAGTTTCATTGTAGCTGGCATACAGACCACCAAAACTCAACAAATCAACGTTCAACTGGTTAAGCCTTTTCATTGTAGCTGACATACAGATCACAAAAACTCAACAAATCAACGTTCAACTGGTTAAGCCCATGATAGTTTCATTGTAGCTGGCATACAGATCACAAAAACTCAACAAATCAACGTTCAACTGGTTAAGCCCATGATAGTTTCATTGTAGCTGGCATACAGAACACCAAAACTCAACAAATCAACCTTCAACTGGTTAAGAGAGCTCGACATTGGTGTCTTAGTTTGATCAATTTAAAATCTTATTTTAAGTATCACGTGGTATGAACGGTTGGGAGTAATTGCCGGAAATTGCCACCTGAATGCACACCTGCAGCTGCGTGTAAGTTGTCTCATTGCAAGTGTGACGTCATACCTATATCCGTTATTGACATGGTGGGAGTGAATTGCTTGTTCTGTTGTGCAGTATATATATATCATTTGTCATTTGGTACTTTGCTTTAACAGGAAATCGCTTTATTCACGGGTCAAGACATATGCTTAACATGGACTAAACTATTTAGTGCAAAACAAAAATTAATCAAATAATCAATCAATCATCAATCAATCATCAACAATCCATCATCAACAATCAATCATCAACCATCAATCATCAATCATCAATCATCAATCAACATTTCTTTGTTCCACCCTCTTGTATTTAAAATCTACAATTTCTACTACCGATTTACTACTTATCTCCTACTAATACTAATTTCCTTTTTTCTTTTTTGTGTCACATTTTTTTCTTCTTATTTTCCTATCTGTTAATGAATGTCACACGTTTCTGTTTAACTAGAATGAATCATATATTAAATGAAATATATATGGGTACAAAATGAACCAACTTTAGTGTCTGACCTCAAAATTACATTTTGCATTGCATATTGAATCATCTATGTTATATAGTACTCGAAATAGACCGCATGAACGCGTGTGTGTTTTTTCTTTTTCAGAAGTAAGAGAACGTATGGACGTGCTAGAAGAGAGCAAAATCGCGCCATAATTATCAGTGATGAACCCTGGAAATTATGTCTGTTCTGATACGAATGATTAAACTTACACATATATGTCTGCGAGGTGTTTTCTTCAAGAGATGTAGTTGAACTAGAAACTCGTGCAGCAATTCTACCCCAATAGCCTGGGGTAAATCAGAAACATTTGAGACCACTGCTGTGAAATTTTGTACGGCCCATGCTAATTGAGTGTGCGTGAGCGAGCGCGCATGAGCGCGTGTGTGTTTTTTCTTTTTCAGAAGTAAGAGAACGTCTGGACGTGCAGTAGAAGAGAGCAAATCGCGCCATAATTAACCTTACTATAAGGACTTTAGTGACAACTAATGACCATATCTCGCCCCTCTTAATAGCTAATAAAGTTCTAAAGATCTAAATGTGTTACAAGTCTAAAGAGGTCATGGCAAATCATAATGTTCTTATCGTATTCAACTGCGAATATTTCACTTACAAGTTTAATTTCTTTCTCCTCATTTGTCGAGGAACAGTTCGGGCCCCGTGCCAACAATGTCACAGGGGCCCTCTTTCGGAAGTCTCCGTTAATTCTCTCGACCCCAAGTATACTTCACTGAGACTACATTATTCTTTATCTTATTTTATGCCACTGCTCGGAGCTTTATATAGCCCCACCCTCCCTAAGACCCTCCCGCCAGGCCTAAGTGAAAGACGTGCATATATGTTACAAAAGTTTACGAAAAGCGTTCCATCGAAGATAAACCTGAAATAATTTGACACCAATTGAACTTGTAGAGTCGATTTTTAATCTCCTCTATGCCACAGTCATTAAAATACACCGTGCGTGGATGGCATATTTCATATCATTTTTCACCAACTGCTTCGAGTTAGAATATAACGAAAAACGATACCTATCATTACTTCGGTTGGCCCCAACAGGCATCATTTTATTTTCTTGTGTACCATGTCCAAAGGATTCAATTGGACAGCCCTTAAGTAAGATGGCTTTGAGACATTTGACATTATCGCGTCGCAATATTCTACGGACGGGAAATAGCTCTTGAAATGAAGAGATGGCCACGCTTATAAAACTAAATTAAAATAGAAAACTATAAGTTTTATTGACATTCGACGGTTAGGTAATATCAAAACTTTTGGTTGTACTTATAATTTTTTTCGGAACAAAATTCTGATACAATTACAGCTTCTGCCGTTTGTTAATGGTGCTGCTAGAGTCATGCTCATTGACCATGAGGCAAATGTCGTGGGAGTGCCATCTCAAACAATAATTTCTGATGGCATATTTTCTTGTGGGGCTTTGTAAGATTTAGCGACTGCTCGAGTACAAAATCAACTTAAGAAAAGAGTAGAAAAACCGAAGAGAAAAACCAATAACGTAAAAATTAGCAAAAGCGGAATTGATGGTATTTTACAAAATAATTCTAGTAGTTAATGACGTCACTTTCAGAAATCGATTATCCTTGATCGGTTTAAATTGAATTTTGGTGTTGAACGGAAGGGCTGAGAAGGGGCGCTTAATTGGTACAAGTGCATTTTCGGGTCATGTTATACACGAAGTTATGTTTTGTCCATACTTCACAGAAGCTAATTTCTTGTTTTCTCATTTGAGGAAAAATTCCTTCTTCCTTCTGATAACTTTCGTCCGAGAAATTCAATATGAAGAAATTGTAGTTTGTTACTAAAGGAATAAGGGGGGGGGGGACTTTTCGAGTAGATGGGGATGTGGAGAAGATGGGAGGGTTCATTTGTTACTTCGAGTGCATGGCTGAAGGGTATAAGCATACATTTTCTTTTTCCGTCCTGCCATTTCATATATAACTTCAGTAATTTCAATTTACTTTTAAACTCTAAATTTTGCAAATGAAAATTGAAAGAAAGGAAAACTTTAAAATGAGTTCATCTGTATCTGGTATGGAGAACATATCTTGATAAATATCACTATTTTAATCGAAGGTATATTGTTTTGACAAATAAAACTCCAAGAAGTTATTGGTTCGAAAACTTCTCAGTCATTTTTGCTTTGATGATTTACAAAGATGAGTTTCCAATTTTTACTTCTTTTCTTTTAGAGTTCAAACTTTTGTACTTTGTTATTTTTTTGTTGTACCTCCCTCTAAATTATTTTGTTGCATTGTGATTTTTATCTCTGCTTCAAGCAATCGGCTACACATTTCACTCTCAGCTTGATATTTGCATAAACCGAGAGAGTATAATGACGAAATCTCAGATATGCCATATATAAAATATAACGTCAATCGAGACGTTTGTAAACACACTAGAATAATCACATGGCTGTATAGTTCATTCTAATATAGACCAAAGCTTAATTTCATCATTAGAATATGTGTCAGAGTGAGATAGGGGGAGTGCGTAATTGACGTTAAATTAGACACTAATATACTTTTGTTAACATTGGGAAACCAAATTCTTTGTCGGACGTGCAATCATGGTATAGATAATTTGAAACATAAAATAATAAAACATAACGCCCAAGACAGAACCAAACAAGTGGAACCTCTGTCAACCTCATTCCCCCTCATATCATCCCTTTATATTGTCCTGTGATCATGGTCAAAAGAGGTATGACGAGTCAATTAGAGTTGGAATAGCATGCGCATACACACACGCATCTATGTCCCTGTTTCACCTTAATTTTCAATCTCTGTGTACTTTCCTCTCTTCCCGACTGTGTTTCGTTGTTAATTCAGTAATATTCTGTCATCATATTTAGCTTGAAGCAATTGTCTATATGGATCTTATACAAAAGTCGAGAAACTCATTATGACGTGTTTAGCAAAGTCGGAAGAAAATACAACGCTTTGAGAGTAAAATGTCTGCAGGAAATTCTATGCCAATTTTTTTTTAACAAAGAAGGAAAAGAAGGAAGAATAAAAATGACGTCACATAAAAAACAGCGTATATTTTGTTTTTTAATTTAAGCTTGAGGCTAATACATGGGACGTAATACCACATATTTAAAATTGATTTCGTTTGGTCTTTGAATAGTTAAAACCAACATCATAATCCCCCTACCCCCCCCCCCCAAAGAAAGACAGAAAATAAAACACATTCCTCGCCGAACATGGGGATATTTAGTGTTTATATACAGTAACGTGAGAAGTTTGTCGTTATGTTGTTTTGCACTTGAAGTATCTTTAATAGCGCACAGGGGTGGAATAATGATCAGTCTATTGCAGTTTCGTTCTTGTTGTATACGACCTTTTCTATACTGAGATCCAGAGGCTACACGTTAAGGGGTTTCCTTCCTCCGCTGCTGTTCTTTATGGCATCACTCCCTCCCTCTGTATTTACCCATACCGATGGTGAACGGCTACAAAGGAGGCAAGGCAAGAGCCAGTGGGGAGGTATCTATAATGTAGCGTATTAATGTGCGTTGAGACGCAGGCGCAAACGAAAATTTGCATAAAGAGACTACACAAAGTCTAACCAGTTCCCCTAATAGTTTATGATTTGTTTGTACAAAGACTTGCCGCCAATGGTCGCACGATACGGTCCATTTTCAGGTGTTCAAGCAATAGATGTTGAGAGCATAAGTCTACGTAAAAACAGTGTATGATGTGACATCATAAATTAACAATGTTATAACGATATCTTTTGCTCTTGCGTATACAATTGCGATATGACAAAATGTGGGAAGTACAGCGAACTATGTATCACCATCTATTGTAACCAATTCAGTAAGCTATTGCAAATACGTCTGTAATATTACAAAATGTATATATAGACTTAAGCAGTACAGTGGATTAAGTAAAAACCTTATGATGTAACCAATTACGTAATTGCTATATTTATGTCTTGAAAGTAAGAGGGCCTGGCGTTTCGATCCTAGCAGGATCATCTTCAGAGGCTGAATGACAAGTTACAGTAACAGAAGGGACAAATATACACACAGAACACAGACAGGTTAATGCAGGCAGGGTGACGCAAAGAGATAGATGTAAGCGGATTAGTAGACAAAGGATGGAGAGAAGAAAGAAACCAACAGCCTGGGAAGAGGAGAGGTAGAAGATAAACCGTATAGAGGCAAAAAGAGAGGATTAAGGGAAGAGGGTATCGGGAGTAAACTGAAGAAGGACAACTATTATGTCTACAGGTGTAAATGTGGTATGTGAAAATGAAGACTTTAATAACACGATGATATGGATATTAAACAAGGCTTACAACAAAGTAATCAAAACCTTATTTGCTTTTGAACCGCATATGTAGTTGAGATACGGTACATTGTATCGGAAACATATCTACCTACTCTAATATCAAAAGAAAACCAGATTGCCTTAAACCGTGAGATGCATATAGCACAACTCCGAATAGCCTTCAACTACCACCCTACAGTGTGTAGGCACTGCATGATATGAGAATGGAGAATATGGCAATATGACTTAACCGATAGACTGTTGGAAATCTCACATGTAAGAAACTACCGTGGCAGCAGCTGGACAGGTTGGCAGCGACGAATTACATACAGATATTACTTTTATACATTTTGGTTTGTCCTTCGGTTGACGGCAAAATGTGAATAATGCAAGGCAAATTTATCCATCAGGAGTAGACAATCACAAAGTTATGACATGTATGCTGTATTAGTGATGTGCACATGCCACCCAAACGACAAAGATAATAATGGAGATGATGAAAGAACAGTGACGTGCGCAAAGAGGGAGGGTGCGTGGGGGTGGGTGGGGGTGGGGTGAGTGGGTTGGTCCATCCTTCTATCGTCAGTCGGTTGTAAATGATTCAGTTGAAGGATTGTTTACTTTCGGGGTATTAATTAGACACCCCCACACATATCAAGATGATTTATTAACAGAATCTTGCGTTAATAGCAAGCTCATTGTCTAAATATGCCCCAGAATGCACCATTTGATGTCTGAACTAAACTAAAATTATCTTGGGAGGACCTCCTGCCCCCTCGCCCTACATGGGAGTCGGCCGCATCGACCAGACACACTCCCTTCTTTATAAAAATTCTTCATTCGCATCTGGCACTTTTCAGCTCCCACCTAAACCAGTCAGGTGGATTTTTACAATCTTTTGGCCCTTTTGGCCCATCCACGTTTGAAATCCTGTGCACGCCGTTTGTAAAGAATACCTGTAGACAATAGAATTTACACCACTTTAAAAAAGACAAAGGGCGCTTTTGTTGTCGGAAACAAATGTCGAGGAAAGAGAAGACATGGAACAAAGATCAAGGAACAAATATATGTCACAATACAACCTGAGACGTGACAAGTTTGGAAAATTAAAATCCACCTTTCTCGACCTTTTTTTGGGGGATGTAAAACAATAGAAGGTCCAAGCTACATTCTGAAGCACAATAGAATTACACAGCTTAAAGCAAAGATGAACAAGAAGGAAACCTCATGGCAATTGAGGAGGGAAATAAATGTCAGTGAAATAAGATACCAAGAACAAATAAAGAAGTATGTCCACAACCTACGGAGAGACACGTTTTGGCAATGAAAAGAGAAATAATCGTTCTTTCTTCGGTATGCATTTAAGACAACATACGTGGGCTAAACAGATAATAAAAGCATGTAGTTTTAGGATGTAGTTTGAAAGCATTTTAATTGGGTGTTTTAATGATGTAATAAGACGCGTTATTCCTTTGAGTTGTGTTTTACGGGATGTTAATGATCATATACTTTTAGTATTATGTCAACGCCATTAAGCATGAATGCAACTCTAAATTTAGCTGAAATACGTGATGCGTGCAGCCAGTTGGCACGTTTCAGATCAATATGACTTACTGGGCATTCAAATATTTTTCTAGTAAATTGGCAGCCATTTACAAATAATTGTTTTAAGAATGCATACTTCGTCTATGAAAACCTGCTTTCATATCTTCTATTCGAAAAGTGTGAAGATCCCAACCCTTTTCATGATTTTAGACCAATCGAAGATATTACTTATCATAAAAAAGGTGACAATTTTAATTCCCTAATGTGATAAATAACTTAAATCAATTTAAAATTTATAGGAACGGCTACTAAGAAAGGTGTATTTTTTTTGTACAGATGCAGTACCATCTTAAGTCCACGACGTCGTGTCGAATTTTAAATATTAATGAAATCAACTTATTCTTCATGGATATATCATGTGCGTTCAATTAGAGACTATTTCCCTGGTTTAACACATGATAACTAATTGTTAGTTAGCCTACTTCCATAAACAGTCTTTGCTTATTTGGTGACTTGCAGACGTCCTTCAAAGTTGGTCAAAACGAGTAAAGTTGGATAAGAATTTGTCGATCTTGTATGAAACTAAAATGATAGTTCAGAGGAAATATTCTATGTTTTTTTTTTGCCTGAGGAAAGCCCAAAATATCTGTCAAGTTTGCCCCCAAATCGTGAGAATTAAGGAAACGCTAATGCCTGCCCCCCTCCATAAAAAAGGTTGCCCCTCCCCATTAAAACAGAAGTCTATAGCCATGGGCGCAGATCCTGGTGGGGACAGCGAGACGTATGAGCTTTCTAAGATGAATATACGAGCATGCAGGAGCAGCATTCATATAAGTCGATGTAACTTAAATTATCACTAGTTCTCATTTTATTATATTTATCCACAGTTATTAAATATAGGACGGAAATTGCATTTGCGGCAGTCTATAATTGTTTTCTGGGAGAGGACCCCAGACCCATCGTATACAAAAGTCTACTTGGATTATATGTCCCCTGATTTTTTTCTGCAGACGCCCATGTATTTCCCTAAACTAAATTTCTAAGCCATGAGATCTAAAACTTAAGGAGGTTTGGGAGCATCATTGGGTCTGGGAAGTGTTATTTCCGGCGATCTGGGAGGTATATTTGCCCAAAAATTTCTTGTACGCTACGCGCGAACCCATCGTCGCGCTCTGCTTAGATAGTATCAGAGAACAGACACGCGTCCCCACCATTATCCAAAACTGATCTGCGCCCATGTCTATAGCTACGCCCCTGGATTTGCATAGGGTGTCAACTTTCACCTCAGGGGATATGAAGTTCACAATATTGCAATGCTCGAGGTCCGTTGATATAATCCACATTGTGAAGTAGAATATGGGATGTATATTTTGAAGTAAAACTAAATAGAAATTTGTAAGCATACTTCTATGACATCATATCTGTTTGCTTCAAGTTCACTTAGGTACAAATACGTATCAACTTTAAATGTGGTTGATCTCATAAAACGGTACGCACGAGTTGAACACAAATTTCACCAGGGATACTCAAAATTATGTTGATTTTTTTCATCAGGCAAAGATGAACTATCCTCTCGTATTACCCTTTTGAAATTAAGATGGTGCCAAACTCTATATTCTCTATATGATACTATTATCAAGTGAATAAATTTATTTCACAAATTACGTTAATGACACTGACACATTGTGAAAACTCGCTACGCTAATCTTGTGGCTATAATGATGAACTGAATTATGCATGAGCTGTGGGTAATATAGCGATATCTGGCCTTTAATATAGCTGTAATAAAAAGAATTTGTTCCTTAAATATTCCAAAGAAATCAAACAAATTGTATCTTGCAAATACCGATAGAAAGCAGAGAGGTCTGTTAATATGCTAGAAAATGATCATGCAATGAAGTGGAGTTATAAAGGGGGAAAGCAACACTGCATAGTAATAGGTATCTATGAATGCAAATCTGACTTTCTCATGCCATATATCTAAAATAACACATTAGACACACGACAATATATTATTGGCAATAGAATGAGTCTGTGACATGACGTGTTCTTATTTGTGTGGGCTTGTAATATATTGACTGATACGTCGAGGACAGTAAATGAAGCCGAAGTCCTCGTGTGCAAAGCAAGTAGATTACATGTAATGATTGTTATATTTTGTCTTGAGCGCTTTGCGGTTCTATCAATTAGGTTAATGTACCAACGCATAAAAAATAAAATTAATCCAAAATATGTAGCAAACAACAAGACGAAAAAAGAAAGATAAATGAAGGCAGAACTTCGAAACACGAAGAGCAACAAAGTTTGTACATTCGGGTTGATTTTCGGAAAAATCTGTTCATTTCAATATTCATCCTTTCTCTTCTTCTTGTATTCAGTATAAAATTTGGTGCTGGTCACTTTTATACGTCATTCGGAAACTGAATTCTCAGCAATTGTAGACGTCACTAAGATCCCAGCAACAAGCTGTCAGCGCAGCCTGTCCTTAGTCAGGAATAATTCTCAGTTGGTGGGGCACCAACAATTTAAGCAATTGTAGCTGTATAACACTATTTACCATGTAGCCTATACTTATTCATTCTTTGTAGCTACATAACACTGTTTACTCTGTAGCCTATACTTATTCATTCTTTGTAGCTGTATAACACCTTAACACTGTAGCCTATACTTATTCATTCTTTGTAGCTGTATAACACCTTTAACACTGTAGCCTATACTTATTCATTCTTTGTAGCTGCATAACACTAATAACACTGTAGCCTATACTTAATCTATCTTTGTAGCTACATAACACTGTTTACTCTGTAGCCTATACTTATTCATTCTTTGTAGCGGCATAACACTATTCCCTTGTAGCCTATACTTATTCATTCTTTGTAGCTGCATAACACTATTTACATTGTAGTCGATACTTATTCATTCTTTGTAGCTGGATAGCAATATTTACCATGAAGCCTATACCATATTCATTCTTTGTAGCTGCATAACACTGTTTACTCTGTAGCCTATACTTATTCATTCGTTTGGGAAGATTAAGGTTTCTAACTGAATGTTATGATGAACTAAGTACTAAAGAAGTGAGATAAATGATAAAAACTAATTGTCTTCTCGGATATTCGCGAGTCTGATATTTGTAACCATGGAAACGATGCGGATATGTTGACAACTCTGGTCCGTATAAACACTGTACGAATAACACACTCGGTGTTACATTAACAGTTACGCTGATTAGTTTAATTTTAAAAACTTGCTTCTGATCGTAAGTGCGATAAAATTAACAAGTTTTATGGCTTCGGAATTTCTCACAATAGAAAGACCCTGACATGTATTTCCGGTATACATTGGTTCCATAAATACAAACAGGGCGTTTGTAGTGCGGTAGCCAGTGGCGGCGCTACGGGGGGTGCCCCCCAAACTTTGGTCTTGCCCCCCCTGCTGCCCCCCAGTTTAAAAAAATTCAAAACCTAGGTTGGGAGAGCTGGCGCCGCCACTGGCGGTAGCCATGAATAAATAGTGAACGTTTCCGGTTCATCAAAAAGTATATGCGTAGTGACTTCCGAAGCCTTATTATAAAGTACGTCATGACATCCTAGTTTGGCAGTCCTTTGTGGTGACGTCATGAGGGCATTAATGTACTCCATGACGCCATAAACAGTCTTGCTGTGATTGGTTTGCGAGGTCCATATGAATATATCAATTAAAGTGACAGTATGAAACAGACAGTTAGGACAACTTTCCGATTCTATACTGTCCACCTTAATCGTGCTTCAAAGCATTAGTATTGTCAGTATGAACAAATCCTAACCTTCATCGGCTAGTAACACGATATTCATACTGCTCAAACTGTCAGTACGCACGCTCTTCGAAACATAGCTTAAAAGTTCCGAATAGGAGCACTGGGTGGTATGAAAATATTTCATGAACCCGTGAGTACTTGTTCCATAATACAAGTTTCAATCAGCCATGTCAATACAGAAATCAAAAACACTCAAGCACACACACAACACGCACACACACATACAAACCCTTGATAATACGATATTTAGCCTGTTACAAATATACCATATTACTGCATTTAGTATACATTGAAATCTTGCAATTTGCATGTAGAAACAAAATACTAAATATCCGTGTTATTCATGTTTTTTTAATCACATTTTCAATTCCTTTGACCTATCCGATAATTCATCAGATTGCTTTTTATCAAAAGAATTTGTTCAAACTAAAGCATCTCTAAAACATCAGCATTTCTTCTTCTTTTTTTTCCAGAAAATGTCTGTTTGCATGATAGCACTGTAATATTGTAATTAATTTAACGCTTTAACTCTTATGTGGCATAAATAAATAAATAAATTATTTTGGTATATTTGTTTTTAAATTAAAAATATATCCAACTATTGCCAAATAATTAACAAATTACTATAATGAGTAATGTAAGTGGTGCCTTCATGCTATACTTCATTATTAAACTCGAGTCTGCAGTGTATAACATATACTAATGAGTTACAGTCAATGCCAACAAACCTGCAGTTCGTACCTGAGACAATGAGAATTTTGTTTAATGTTTTTATAAATGACTAACTTCATGCACACAAAATGTACCGTGATATGTCAAATCAGAATAGGAAAATTAATCTATATTATAGAAAATGGAATATGTTCTAAGACGAGATGGGGGGGGGGGGGGGTTGGGATGTGTATAAGCGAAGGGTTTAGATTTTTCAAAGGTTTCCGACACACTTTGCAGTTCACTCTTTAATATACCAAAATCTACTAATGCGAAGATTTTCTAATCCATTAAGAGAGGGAGATGGAGGGGCGAGGAAAGTAGGGGGGAGGGGTTGGGGGTTTACGGAATGACGCCTTTCCCCACAATTTGTGCAAGTTGTTGCAAAATAGTAAAAGAAACAAATTGACACAGGTGTCATTAGGATGGAATGTGTGGTACAATAAGCTTATAATACGCGTTACTATATAGTGTACTGCCTAAAGTATTAAGTTTACGGTTTACCGCAACTTGTTTGAGGTACTTATAGGTGACATAACAAGATGATTAAAAGATATAAAATATAAAGAAAGAAAAAGGAAAAACCAATAAAAAATATCTTACCTTTTTTTATTTGTTCTTGAACTTGTATAGTCTCTGTCGTTTATTAAACAGTTCCTCGAAAGACCAAACAATATGAAACACGTGTTTGGGTGGTTATAATTGTCAGCAATGGAATCTTGAACACGATCGTTGGATGTTAAGAGTAGCTTTCCTCCAAAAGTTGAAAATTGACATTTTTTTCTTCTATTAGCTTATATCTGCACCCACGCAAACATTTATCGTCGCCCTTATATGTTAGTAAATAATCCGAAGTGATCAGGTAGAAAGATCGACATTTTAAACCTGCACACGACAGTAAATAAGATATACCTGTAGTTAAGATAGAGGAAAAGAAAAAAA
>JAIPMN010014113.1:0-13041 GCA_020650975.1 Apostichopus californicus | reverse complement strand
CCAGTTTCGAGACCGCCCTGCTAATGTCCAGTGTCCCAACTGTCACAACAATGTAACAAGTAACATCACCCACGAGAATGGAATGTTGGTCGTTCTTGTGATCCTGCTGATAGCCATCGTTGTGCAGTAAGTGTATCTTGAGCATTCGTTTCTTGGGTAATTTGTGGCCCACTTGGAATAAGTATTGTACAGTAATATGAGTGGTGTGGGTAAGAGGATGTTGGGGGGGGAGGGGAAGTTTTGCAGGTCACAGGGGAAGTTTTGCAGTTGCATCTTTCATAGGTACATTCTAACAATTCTTTTTTATATATACACATGAACAAGTGAAAAGATCAACGAATCAAGCAACCACATTGCAAATGACAAGCCAAACAAAAACTCACCAAGATTTGTGGGTTACTTCTAGTCTATACTGTAACTTAATATGGAGGTAGTATGTGGACCCCTATTTTCGACAAGTTAGGCTAGGCTAAATTAGATGTAGGCTTAACACTGTATTTGTGTAATACACGAAACGGGTCTCGCGAAAATAGGGGAACACAGTGTATACTACTTAGAATGCACCATCCAGTGGAACACTTAGTTGTTTCATTAAGCATTTGTAGGCGGCTAGGCAGGCGAGTTATAATAAATGAATATGTTACTACCAAATTCTTCTAAATGATCTGACTCGCTTCCAAAAAAATGCAATGAGCTTTGTTTAGAATCATGATCTCTTAGAAGAAACTTGTGAAATACAGTAAATGACATTAGGAATAAAAGGGTACTTGTTTAAGGACAATTTTCTTGTTTAATTTGTTTGTGGAGTTTACCACCATTCCAGACCATTAGTATCATCACAATATTTTTGACCTTTTGTGTGAATCAGATCCCCAGATTTACATTACTGAACACACCTCTCGCACCGTCTCCCATATAAATGGACTCCTTTCTACCCAGCTTACGATAATTGGTAGCCATCTTGCACTGCATCTCCCTTGACGGGTTGTGACCCTTAATCCTTCTGAATTTAATAAGCCTGAGTAGATTCCAAAAGATTCTGTTTTGTCCAGGAACAGCTACTGCACTACAGTAACATAAATCCCTAACCTCAAATGGAAGAGGTGGAATGCTCGCACAGGGTACATCGCCTTAGTCAAACTAATTTAATATTGTAGAATAATTACACACAGTGACTCCCTACAATGTTGTTGCAATATAATCATTTCTTTCTTCTCTCCATCCCTTGTCTACTAATCCCCTTACATCTATCTCTTTGTGTTCACCATGCTCATTAACCTGTCTGTATTCTGTGCGTGTTTTTGTCCCTTCTGTTACTGTACTTGTCATTTAGCCTTTGAAGAAGATCCTGCTAGGATCGAAACATCAGGCCAACTTACTTTTACACATTCTCCTACAAAGGCTCTTTAGTGGATAAGCAGTTTGCTAACAGTTTTATTTTATTTTGACAATATAATCATAAATTCTTTGAGTCAGTGTCTCGTAACATTACGATACATCACCAGCACAATAAATGTGCAATGAATATTCATTTTGTGTTTTTTTGACAGGCTATGGTGTGGGTGTTGTCTGATACCACTCTGCATCAATGATTTGAAGGATGTCCGACACACTTGTCCAGTCTGCTCCTACCAGCTGGGATTATTCAAGAGGTTGTAAAGTGCGTTTCATCGTTCCGTTTTACACTTTTAGCCTATGTGTATATGTATTCTGTATCCTTCAGTGTTCCATTTAGCATATAATCCTTTATTTAGTTGACTGCGTTTGTTTCCATTCTTATTAGTTTTAATTGGAAAAATGTGCAAACGATGTATAGATTATAGCCTTTTGATATGTATACTTACTCAATAATCTCAGTCAATGGCTATTTTTCACACCTAATAATAATTTATAGTATAACTTGTATAACCTTCAAGTTTTGGACGCTTATGGCTTATTTTTCAGAAAGCTAGTTGATTCTGAGGTTTTGAGAAAACAATAAGAACTCACAGGCAGGAAATGATTTTCATAGTTGCTGTAAAATGCACAGACCATTTGAAAATTGTATGCTTATTCTCATGGTTTTTTTAGAAGGTATGAAATTTGTTTAAAAATGGTGCAATTCTGATGGTTTTCGTATCAGTTTGATGTCATTGAAGACAACGATTAGCATTTAACTCTCTTGATTGAACTCCTGAAGCTATAAAAATCTTCCCAAGTTTTTTAAAGGTCTTAAAATCAAATTTTGTAAAAGTATTCCTGCCCCTGTTATTTTATTAACATATATACTCTTTTTTTTTCATTTTTGGAATGTTTATGGAACTATGGAAGTATAAATTGATATTAAACATAACATTTTAAAAGGTGTGTAATGTGTTCCTGATAATAATTTTTTTATACGTATATATATTTATGTAATATGTTAAACTATGTGCAAATTTTATGGTAGAAATTTATTCTAGCAAATTTATCTGAAATGCGCTGATGTGCCTGAGGTCTGATGTTTAATATGCAACTAGTGCTAAACTCAAAGTATTTTAAAGAATAAACAAGGGTTATTAGCAAAATTTTGTTTGGCTTAACAACCTCCAGTAATTCAATTGGATCATCGCTGTTCGCAACCAGCGCATCATTAGGCAAATCTTCTTGCACATTTTATTGTTTCGTAAACTCACACACTAATGACTGCTGGACGTAAAGTCTAAGTTAGCTGGTTTTCCAAACATACTGGCCATGTCCTTGTTAAGATCAAGGATGGTATCAGCCCGCTTCAGTGATTCTTTGCTTCAAAGCAAAGAGACGTTGTAATCGACAGCTTCTGTGGAGATGTTAGAAAGGATATCACCAATGACAGCTGGGGTGAATATTTTATCACTAGACAAAGACTCCATCACCAAATTGGAACTTTCAGACCGCGAAACATATTTCTCTTCCTCTCCAAGTTTGCTTGTGTACTCATTTAGCCAGTTTCTACCGCAGACCGTCTTGGTACATACAGTGTCAATAACCCCAGTTCATTTTGATTGTTCTCATCATTTTTGGCTAAGTGAAAAGATAGATTAGCAGATGACACATTTTGTTTTTTTCCATATCGATTTAAGTGATTTGTACCAGGAATATTGCCCTGTGAATATCCATCTGTGGCAGGTTTTAGCAGTATGATACCCAGATCTAGGTATCTTTCTTCCTGGCCAGTACCTTTGCTGTTGATATTCTGAGACAAGCACCTCAGTTAACTTTTGTTTGATGGGCCTACGTAATGTTAAGCCTATCAATGTTAGGCATGTTGGATCTGGCCTGAGGGGTAGATCATGTCTAGGCCTAAGCCTATTCTTGTGTGATTGTTGTGTTGATGCCCAAAAATTCTTTCTAAGTGCAGACTTCATGGTCTCAAATTTGATGTCTCTGAATGCAGAAGTGCCATTTGGCGATGTTTTTTAATTTGGCCTTTCCGCGTAATCTAAATGCCTAAACAGCATCAGGCAGTTTCGTATCATGCTCCTCCATTTTATGGTATAGCAATTCAAATAGAGCGATGTAGTCAGAGATTGGAACAGACCCACCCTGGTGGTAGGCGTCAAAGTATTTTAGTCTTCGTAGACTCTGTCAATGGAATCTTTCTTGATGTCGAGTTTTTCTAGTAGCTTGTCCACACCTCTGTCGGAATTAAGCTCTGCTACCATGAAAATTGGTCTTACTTTTTTAATCTTCCATACACAGGTGCATTCTTCACTAATAAAAAGATGGCATCTTCACAAGATGGCTGTGCACTCCATGGTATGCCAAAAGTGCCAAAAATAAAGGTTTACATCTGTACCCCCACCCCACCCTGTCACCACCCAAAAATAAAATATCTCTGCATAAGCATGCTAAGCTTTAGAAGCCTTTGATTTTGAAGTTGGTACCTAAGTCACAGAATAGTTGACATGTGTGATAACTGCATCGGTTGCTGAGAGCATCATTTAGTGAGAGGCTTTTCACTAGTCTTTTTTTTCTAGCCAGTGATGAAATTACAGGGAACATGTTGTGAAGGAATAAGTCATTATCCCTTCTGTTCCTTTGGACCCCCTACCACACCATAAATACCTTTAAGGAAGTGCACAGTACTGTTAAAAATGTGCCCCACCCCTTCCCCTCCCCTTCATAACCACATTTCTGATCTGATCAATATCTGACCTAGATTTGGAAGAGTTCATACGGGTGACATATGGTTATATGATGCAACCGGATGCTCTGCCTAGTTGATAGAAATGATACAAATCAACCTGAACATAACACCCATTTGAGTACTTGCTTTGTTACTATAGTGCACATGTGCCATCTTTCAAATTACAAGATATGTCATCTTTCAAATGTCTTTCAAATTAATTGTTCATGCCAGGTTTGAAATCAGGGAAAAGTTAACCCAATCACTTGGTGATGATAATTATATGTACCTAGACTAGATTGTTGTATCAAAAATTAGTTAAAAGTAAAGCCGTTCTTAAATTGGTAGTCCCTTACTGTATGTTAGGCCTCAGTATTTGATAAAATTTTGTTATGTTTAGGTACAGTACCAATTTTAAACCAATATTGATCCCATCATGCACTTTTGTACTGCACCAACTTTTACAATGTTTTTAAAATTAAAATGTTTTTACTTCAGAGTATCAAATATATAGAGTAGAGGAGACAAGTAGTTTATATGACAGAGAAGGCTGAGTCAAAGAATTATTTTATGCCAAAAGCCACCAGTTTTATATCCTCTGTGGTGAAGAGGTTGAACATGCAGGCATATGAGCTGTAAATTTGTATCTGGTTAAACCTGGTTACCATGGCAACCCCATCATGGTAAAAACATACAATTAGATACCCCTCTTACTGTACTTTGTCGAGCTGAGAGATTCATCTGCACATTATAAACAATCTAGTCTTATCTGGAAAATTTGTCTCACAAGTTAAATGGTGATTTAGCCTTTTAAACTTGTCTCATTTTCAAACTTTTTGTTTAATTGCATGATGGTATGCTTAATAGTTGACTAAAGAAGAATGGTTATACGGTTACTTTGCGATGCTAAAAGAAAAGAATGTTCTTTAAAAGGACGACAGTAAGGACAGAGTAAATAATACAAAGTTGGGGGACACACAAAGTTACCACATATAAAACCATAAATAAGGTTTCAAGTACCTTTATAGATCAATTGTGACGAAACTAACATGAAAGACAGCTTTTAAGCATTGCTTTTACTTATACCACTGCAAATTCTAGAGGCTGATTACTTTTATGTTTAATGTTCTTCTTAATATTGTTATGAATGTAACAAATTTTTATCAAAGCTCTATTTATCTATACCTACTGTAAGACACTTTCTCACTCACTGACTTTTGTAGGTACTAATTTTTCTTGATGTTACTACTATGATATTTCAAAATTAACTAATCAAATAAATGGTCATTTCACATTCTTAATTTCAATGTTTTTTCTCCTTGCTACAGTGTAGGAAGGAATATGAATAAATTATGTTTGGATACTTTATTTTGCATGGGTTTGTAATTTTGATGTTTTTAATAGTAGAGACTTCCAATCAAAATATAAATTTAATCATATTAAAGGAATGTCGATATGACCTAACCAGCTTTCTGTTTAGGTCAATTTTCTGGCCAATTCTCAATTTTCTGGCCAATTCTTCTGACGTACTGCACACTCGTTGACTAATTCCCCTGACGGACTAACTCCACTAGTCACGTCGGTGCTGGATTAACTCATCAGCAGATGGTGGAAGTGCCTGGTGACCACCATGAATATTTCTAAGCAAGGAATACCAACTTTATATTTTCAGGTTGTACCTGCAAACCTGGGTTGTGGAGGCTGGGGGAGGCAAACGGGTGGGGCGGTGAGAAAGAGAGTTTACATTCATTGCCTTAACGCCCTGACGAGAGTTTATCTGGCACTGGATCCTGAACTAGTTGTGGTCTCATTCTGGCAGGACCTATACAGCTGGGAATGAATGATCTCATAAATTGTGGGTAACAGTCACGTATGTAAGGGGTGAAGGGGGTGATCTTTATCCAGCCTTAGTCCCCCTCCCCTTCCCACATTGACATTTGAAAAATCACTCTATTAATGTTAAAAAAAGAAAAACAGGAGCAAAAGAAGGAAAACAGACTGGCATGGACATTATACAAATGTTTAATCTGACAAAAACAAAGATGTTTTAAGTTACCGATTTTCATTTACAGCCCTAAAGGATGAAAATGATACGGATTTGACAAACATCACTTTTAAGTTGGAATAGTCATTATTAACAATCTTGAAATGAATTTAAGCATGTTATGGTGATCTAAATCTGTGGGGCACATGATACTAATGTGCAGACAATGTCTTTCCAGTCACATTATGAAAGGAAATAGTGCAAGTTTGATTTACCTGAGTACAAGTGAGAGGGAATCATGTAATATGTTTAAACAAACAAAACCAACCAAAATTCAGTCTCGACTTTTTTAAAAACTCGAAACTGATTAGCTGCTTCCAGATTGGTCAGCACACCTACACAATGTCACAGCTTTTATGACGCTCTTCTTCCTAACAAAGATTGTCGTCATGAAAATGCCCTTGCCAGTTGCACAGAAAGGTCATCTGAGCAGAGACATTAACAGCAATTCCACCTTTCACAAGTTAAGTGACAAAAGGAGATTTGAATTTTTTTGTTATCTTTTTCTGAATATCAAAGTTCCCATAGATCAAGGAAAAGTCTACAACAGAAATACAAAAGGAATGTAATCCTGGTAACTACTTTACAAGCTAAATCAGCAAGTAGAAAGATTAGCTGTGAGTTTGCACATAAAATCTGCACAAGAACTATTGATTGCTAAACTCAAAGGGATTTTTTTCAGTCCATGTAACATGCCGCAAACTTTGTATGCAAATGGACAGTAAACGATCATAGATTCAAGATCTCAACCAATGAACACAGATGCCTTGCAGGTGCAGTTGGCACTTTTTATTATTTGAAGTTTCGCCAGAGGGTGCCTTCTCTATATACTGAAAATGCCTCAGTAAATGCCCCTACATAATATTTGAGATTTACGTATGCATGCCATTATATCACAGCATGATAACCAAACAACTTTTAACTACATGGAAATATTTTCAAAAAAAGAAATCATGTCGAGAATATGCTTCACAAACTATTTCTTTTACTTGAATATTGAATTTTTCAGAAGAAAAGATCATCCTTGAATAATAAGGGTTAAAGTCCTCGTTGATTGACCAAGCAGAGTCACCCAATTGACAATGAGGATTGACAGTAGTCCCTCAGTTGTTGAATGCGCAAAGTTCAAGAGCATATTTTACACGGAGGCAGATGCCTTGGTCTCTTTCAATGACATGTAAAATCCATCATACAGCTAACCTTTGTTGATACCTAGAGATGAACGCATCGTTCATTTTCTATGCCTCTAATTGGTGAACTGGTGCAGCATTTCTTCCTTGTTGATTAGGTGTGTGGTTTTATTCACAAGCTGCATGAGTTCATTCAGATTGTTGGACCAAGCATTAAGGACCTCGTTGGGATCTCTGTGGGCTGTGAAGTCAATGATACCGGCTAGACGGTCCACTTTTGCAAACACCGTCTTCTTGACTACCAAGGTTGAAAGAAACTCTTCAGCTTCCTGCAGAGAACAAGTTAATAATATAATAATAATAAATAAGTTCTTAATATAGCGCAAAATAAAAATAAAAAAAATAAAAAAAAAATAAAAAAATAATAATATAATAATAATAAATAAGTTCTTAATATAGCGCCAAATACCAAAAGGCCTCTAGGCGCTTTACAAAACCTAAAACAACTAAAAAAAAAAAGACAGAGAAATCAAAGGAATAAAAAGTCTAGAAAACACATAAACGAAAATTAAACAGTATATATGTAAAATACGAACACAAAAATCTTAAAACACGAGAAGATTTTAAAAGAGACAAACAAAGGATAAGCACATAAAATAGAGTTATACAAAAGGAAAAGTCTAGATAAAAACACAAGTATATAAAAGTGACAAAATCACGTTGAGAAACTAAAAAGATGTGTTTTTCAAATTTTCTTAAATATGGCCAGAGATTTGGCAGTCTTTATGTCATGTGGTAGGTGGTTCCAAGTTAAAGGACTTTTCACGCTAAATCTCTTGTTATTAAGACACACTTAAAATTATTTACAGATTTATTTCTCCATCCATAATTAATTAAAAAAATTCCAGCCTTTCTAACCCTTTAATCTTTGACTTTTTCTGTGTAACTTTGCCATCTCAAGAAACAAGAAGCAAGATAAACCTGCCATTCCTAAACCATTAAACTTCATGATATAATCTGTGAGATCTCCTGCATGGTGGGTTTGAACGAGGAAAAATAAGAGAAAACTTACACTTTCAGAGAGTTCCAGGAGTTCAGCCATCCTCTTCATGCTAATCCTGGTGTAATACTTGGCCATTACTCGAATATTCTGTAAAAATTCAAAATATTGATGGTGGCTCTAGAAATTCTCATCTCGGAACTTTTGGGTAGGGGGGAGGGAGGGTTTGTGACACAACTTCTTTCCTGACACTGTAAGTGTATCAAGTAAACGACACGATTCCAGTTTTTTGCATATGAAACAAAGACACTGACATGTTGTCAAGTAAAGTCGGATATACGTCAACAAATCTGGCACTGTGACCCAAATTTTTGCAGTTAATGTTTGCAAAGAAAGTAGGCAATCAAAAACATGCGACTGACAATAAAATGTAAATTAGGTAATGAATATTGATATATCAATACGAGCTGATCATAATTGTCCATAACTGCCTTCTTTGAGATTTGGTTGGAGGTAACATTGTAAAAGGTCATAACACCTGTTAAATTCTTTTGTAATATATGTACATGTAGAAGTTGGTCAGGTGACTCAACAAAATTGACATTGACAATGTTTCTTGATTCCTACAGTTACAATAAACTTACATGTTCTACTACTCTATTTCTAAGATCTACCCATCGCTTCTTTCCCTTTTCCAAATCAGAGAACACTCCGGTGACTGGGTTGCCCTCGGACCCCTCCTTCAGTTCTTTCTCATAAATGTTACAGACTTGCTGCCATCTCATCAATTCTACGGTCGTAAAATTCTTCAAGAGATCCCTTGAGAAAGAGAAAAGAGAAATTTATAAAGAAAAAGTCGTTTGCTATTTTCAGTGAGCCGGAAAAGATAGATTTGAGTGATATCTTTAAATGTATGATTGCAGACACCAGTAAGACTAAAAGTGAAAACCAACACGACTGACAGGTTTCAAGAAGAAAAACACAATGAGAGAAATATGATATGAAAATTTTAAATAACTATCTAAGTCTATCTAGTAGTCCCAAATTGTAGTATTGGTTGCTATGACAATCCAATTTGTGGCAAATCCATAACAGAAATGCCACACTCAATCTGTCCTTACAGAATAATTCATCCCCAAACCCTTCCCCTGCCCCGCTGACGGCCCCTTCCCTTGCCCCCCTGACAGCCCCTTCCATTGCCCCCCTGACAGCCCCTTCCTGCTCCCTGTCATCCAGCTGAACCAATCAAACAACAGAACAGCATTGCCTTGTGACAGATAATTAAGCATGTCCTCACTTGTACACCTGTATCTCCTCAAGCTGTTTCTCTAAGCTAACACGGTGAATCAAATCCGACTGCTCGTTGTCGTACGGAGCTAAGATGAGATATAAAACAGCGTTCTTTAAAGCCTGTTGAAAGAACAAATAAGAAACAAATAATACAATCTTACGATAATTAAATAATTCTAATTGGTGAAAAAAAAAATATGTTTCCATACTCAAAAGAGAGATATTGCATTTTTTCTCTGTTCTTGAAGTTTCAAGAACGGCTTGACCCTCTTTAATATATTTACATGAAATAAGTTTTGTTCCTAATTGTTATATACAATATTGAGCAATTAAAGAGAAGCACATTGGTCCAACACATGTCTTGAAAGCTTGCACCATTTCTGAGATATTCTTCAGTTTACTCATTTGACTTTAATACCTTGCAAAATCATTTGTTGTCACACATGGATGACACATCAACATTTGTTTCTCTTTGTTTTTCACTGACGTCATGTGAGACCACTCCACAATTGAAATCAAGGTTTAGTTTTGATGAAGTGAATTCCTCATACCTTAGCAAACTAAAATCACCCTGTCGCAAAGTTTACTTACTCCAAAAGGTGACATAATAATTTCTATTGTAAATGAAAACAACAGCGGTTTCTTGGTGTAGTCCATGCATGACAACACAAATTTGTGCAATGACATCATGCAGACAGATAAAATTGATGAAATGCAATTTTTTTTGTATCTCAACAAGCTATGAAGCTGAGAGCAGGAGATCAATGTACAAGTTCCATATAATTTATAGTTCATTTTTGGTTTTTACATCTCAGACTCAATTATTTTCTTGAAGCAATTTATATGCGAATCCTTTGGATTCTCTCTTAAACTGAATGTATTGGATATGATCTTAAAGGTGAAATCCAGGTAACACTTTGATAAACTGTTCCAACAGACCTCTTTCCAGCTGTTAGAATCCTCCTTGGTGATGGGGGTGTCAAAGATTGCTCGGTAGTGCTTGCAAATGTCAAGGTAAGCCCCCTCATGTTCGTCAATTTCTATCATCAGTTTATAGAATCGAAGCTTAAGAGCCTGTAGTCAAACGAAACAGAAAAATTCAATCAGCATTCGTGGAAGAACAACTCTTGGAGTACCTAGTATCTAACTTAGAAAGTAAAGATTACCACTCCAGCAACCAAAATGCATTAACACCAAACTTTATAACCAATCACAAATGCTGTTAATGACAAAGAATCAACACCAAACCCTTCCTTCACTCATAACATAATGACTATCAATTTATATTAACACTAACTAGCCTTATCATTGATTAAAAAACCTCCAATTTTATTCAAAGCTTTTACATCACCAAACAAAATATATCTTTCCCTTACCTGAACTTCTTCTGCTGTCGACTCAAAGAACTTGAGACTAATCTTCTTGCTAATGATCTGGGTTCGGATGTAATCCTTCTTAGCTAAGCATAGTCTCATCTGTTCCAAAATGAATTCAACTTTCTCTTTTCTTTCCATAGAGCCAAATGTCTCCACCTAAGAAGCAAAAAAACCAAAAACCATGCAAATAAATATTGACCTTGTATTCTTAAACACCTCATACATGGATGACTGCCCAGCAATTATTATGACTACCTGTTGTGAATATCTACTCAATTCTACAAAAGGAGAAGCATTTTGTGTGTATTTTTGAACAATAATGCTAAACAACCTCAAGTTTGACATAAACCTCCTAAACAACCCTTGATTAACATCGACATAACACCTATCATCATTTTGTTGAAAGTCATTTACTTACATTGCCTCTCTTGTTATTAAACCTTTTTTTTGTGGCAAAGTAGTTACAACCTGCCATTGGCTAGTAAGCATACCAGATGGTCAGTCTATGTTAGTTGCCAGCCTGATGAGGCAATGGGTCTATTAACTAATTTTCAAGATATTTGTCACAAATTTTTTCAGTGATTCAATGTGTAAGATCAAAGAAAGTAATGTATCCCACATAGACTACAAACAACATGGACTTATTCCACATTAACCACATTGATATCAATGACATTAACGATTGAGCCTGATAAATTCATCCATGTACATCAGACCAATGAAGTAGTTCAAACTGTTCCAACCTGTAGTTCTTGTAAGATGGTGGCAGCCTCTGCAACCTCTCCTTGGTTCTCCTTGATCTTGGCAAGTGTCATGGTCAGTCGGGCTCTCTCAATTTCAACATAAATCTAAATAAAATGTGAAAAATATCAGATGTCTAATAAAAAAATGCCACAAAAAACATCACGACAATTTCAAGTTATGAATAGATTGACAAAACTTGGAAGGTATTCCATGCAAGATAAATCTGAAAAATCTACAATCTGAAAAGAGCACGTTTTTGGATGTCTCGTTTTGAATAGACCTCAAAATACACTGTCCTTGATTGTCATGTCAACTTGTAAAATAACTAACCACTAACAAGGCGACTCAAAATACAGTTTGCATATAGGCAGATGGTTACTTGGGTTGATACGTTGTGATTTAACGCAAAAAATTCATCTCAAAGTTTCTTTCATCATCTAACTTTATTACATTACTGAGTATGCTCACCTTGCCAGCAGTTACGGTCCTTAGAGTATCGATCAATTTTAATTTGGTGTCTAGATCTGGTGTCTTGTCCAAGTATGTGTATGCTTCTTGTACCATCTTCTGTACAGCCTGCATTTAAAACAAAACATTTTAAACATTTTAAATATTGACAAATCATTTCTTTGCCTGATATCATTAACCCTTACGCTACAATGTGAAATTACAACTGATCACACTTAAATAATGTCCGAAGACTTTGTTGCCAAGTGAACAGTAAATAGAAAGTAATTGATCCTAAAATATTGACACTCAAACATTTTTTTCACCAGATTATGGGAAAAACTGCATGATACAAAAGGCAATCAGAAATTTTCGGACTTTTCCTTCCAAAGTAAATCAACAATGTAATCCTCAGGTCAAAGACTTGAATCTTAATCTTGCCAAAATGTCTTTGCTCTTTGATGAACCTATTTCTGGAATTTATTTCCATGTATCTGGAATAAAACTAATGACTAATAATGACTAAAAAATAATGACTAGTCAAGTTAATAAATAACATTGAAATGAGGTGTTAAATAGTCTTTTTGATGCTGCCATTAATGTAAATCAATAATGAACTCTCTCAGGTAGTCTTCAGTCAGTGAGTTCGAAATTGGATAGACAGCAGAAATCTGGTAAATAACCTTAGTTAAGAAGGGAGGGCTAGGGGGTGGTATTCTTTAATATCAGTACTTATGCAGCCATTGGTTAAATTCTCTTTTTGTCTGTGATATCAGTTTTGGCTCATACCTGTTTTAACTGGCTCCTTCTCTTTGACAGTACAAGGATGTTTTCATTCAGGGCTTCCCAGTTTTTAACTTCAAAGCATAATCGTACAATCGCAA
>JAIPMN010014112.1:4788-16393 GCA_020650975.1 Apostichopus californicus | reverse complement strand
CTATAGAGACAGGGACGTCGCTAGAGGGGGGTGATCTTGGTAAAACTGACGATAGTTGGAAAATTTGAGTGCGACAGTCGGAATTTCCGACTGTTGCACTCTAATTTTTCCGACTGTCGCACTCTAATTTTCACATATTCTTCTAATTTGTGAGTGACCTAAAATTTTCGCTCAAAATTGACCTATATTCAGTCATATTTACCACGTTTTCCTTTTCATATTGAGAAATTGTATCTCGCGATCCTTATACTCCACCATACAAAACTTTGTATGATTTTGAATACCCCCAAAAAAATGTCTACAACTACTGTACAACGTTCAGCTTCAAATCGGTTAATTTATGTATTAATTTTGCTATTGGGTGGGTTGACCCTGTTCGCTAGCTTCAAGTAAGTTCAGGATATACATTGGCTCTATGGTATATACAATGGAAACACTCAATGCTAATCTATGGAAGCTTAAAAGTGCCATCAACATAAGAAAAACTTTGCCCCAAAAGTTTACATTTTTCAGTAAATTGTTTAGATAACAAGATAAAATCTTATAAAATATCAGAAAAATGTTGGATTGCTCAGTTGCTTTAACTGAGCAATTGAAAATTTTCTGCAAAATGTTTAATTGACAACTTATCATATCTCGTCAATTGGAAATTTTGCTGCAAAATGTTCAATTGTTCACTTTATTCCATCTGAGCAATTGAAACATTTTCTGCAAATTGTTTAATTGACAACTTATCGTATCTCGTCAACTCAACATTTTTCTGCAAAATGTTCAATTGTTCACTTCATTCCAAATTCTCAGTTGGAATGAAGTGAACAATTGAAATTGTTTCATGTAGGTGATAAATAGCCCCCCCCCCCCCCCATAAGGAAAATAATATTAAGCGTGCTAGTAAAAAGCACTGTATTTTTTGGTAATTCACTATGTCGTCGAATATAATTTGTTGAAAAAAAGTTTTCCCCATTGTTACATTAACATAGCTTTTGTAGTCAGTAGTCTATGTAGCCTTGAAGCAGATAACTATACTCAGTTGCTTACTGTGAAGTGAGGGCCAGTGGTACAGATGTATCGAAAAATAAAACATGGTAATGTTGACGAGTAGTAAGGGGGGGAGGGGGGTACAAGGCAGCAGTCGGAATTTTCTGGCTCCAAAACCCATCTAGTTGGAATTTCAGCCACTACACCCCCCCCCCCCAATCATCAGGCCTTAGCTACGTCCCTGTGTAGAGATGGGATGAATAGCTACTGGCAGGATTTTTAAAGCTCTATAACATACATAAATCACATTTTGAGTACACTTGCCCTTTAATGTGAATTTTTATGCTTAGTACTAAACCATTCCATTCTTTTTCATTGTGTCGTATATACATTTAATGAATATACACCTTAATTCTTGCTCATCAATGTTTATTATTGTAGAGTACATCCATCCATTTATATTTTTGTGTTTTCCAGATTTACTGTAGTAATATTTTTTTTTACCTATGCCATTATCTTGTCATAAAACATTGAAGATGTTTATTCTCACCTTGCCTGAAAAAGTAAAAGTTCATCTTTCTGTCACGATTTTAAATGAGTTCATGTCTAGAGGATAATCTAGCATACATACTGTTGGCCCTGAGCAACATTGCATTAGCAATGCAAAAGTATGTGCAATATATAGCATCTTGCCCTCATCGTTAACATTTGCAGGGTTTGCCTGGACATTCTTTTCTTTCTCCAAATGCCAAAATGTTGCCTCCAACTAGGATGCATATAGTTTCAGTTCTGAGAGTTTCATACTTTTTCTTTAAAATAAAATGTAATTATGGCAGTATGAATTAATGTTTAGTTTTCATCGTTGTCTTCTTGAAAAATATATTTCAATGAATGTAGACATGAATACATTTGTTTTTATTTGGATTTGTTTCTGAGGCAATTAATCTCTGCTGTACCACGACAGTACATGAACGGTTCAAGTGTTATTGACCCCCCATTCAACAACCTACTATAATATGTGGGACACAAGTGAGAACTTTTACAAACACTTTCTGCATGCTCCCAGGACTGTTATTTTACGTCCCCATCCCATGGTCGTGATTGAAGCTTGGCCTTCAGCCACTTTCCTGAAGCTGAGAGGTGGTGAACCTGTAGATAATTGAACTATTTTAAGGGACACAGTGAACCAGCTGGGCTTAAAATTTGGACCACATAGTTGGCCCAGTTGGGCCCAGTGTGGGTTTCACTTGGGTCAAGCTCAGTCAACTGGGCCCGAAATGGGTCCCATTTGGGCCCCATGCAGTTAGCCTGATTGGGCACAGTATGGGTTCTGTGTGGGCCAAACGATTGGGGCCCAGAATGGGTCCCAGGTGGGCCCCAGACAGCTGGCCCGGTTGGTCCCCGTATGGGATTGGTTTGGGCCCCAATCAGTCTGGCCCAACTGGGACCAGTTTGGGCCACTCGTGGGCCCCAATCTGTTTGGCCCAATTGGGCCCTGTGTGGAACGGAATGACAAATCTGAATGGGCCCCAATTGGAAAGCCCAATTGGGGCCCACTTGGCAGCCCGATTGGGCCCCATTTGGGGCCCAATTATGATTGCTGGCTGGGATAGCTTTCACACTACATTCTGACTGTGAAGATCCACAGTAGCTTTCACACTACATTCTGACTCTGAGGATGCAATAAAGCTTTCTCACTATATTCTGACTCTGAGGATCCAATATAGCTTTCACACTACATTCTGATTCTGAGGATCCAATATAGCTTTCACACTACATTCTGGCAACTTTTAGAGCTTGGCGGCGTCCAGGATCCAAAATAGCTTTCACACTACATTATGACTCTGAGGATCAAATATAGCTTTCACACTACATTCTGACTCTGAAGATGCAATAAAGCTTTCTCACTACATTCTGACTCTGAGGATGCAATATAGCTTTCACGCTACATTCTGACTGTGAAGATCCACAGTAGCTTTCACACTACATTCTGACTCTGAGGATGCAATAAAGCTTTCTCACCACATTCTGACTCTGAGGATCCAATATAGCTTTCACACTACATTCTGATTCTGAGGATCCAATATAGCTTTCACACTACATTCTGGCAACTTTTAGAGCTCGGCGGCGTCTAGGATCCAAAATAGCTTTCACACTACATTCTGACTCTGAGGATCAAATATAGCTTTCACACTACATTCTGACTCTGAAGATGCAATAAAGCTTTCTCACTACATTCTGACTCTGAGGATCCAATATAGCTTTCACGCTACATTCTGACTGTGAAGATCCACAGTAGCTTTTACACTACATTCTGGCAACTTTTAAAGCTTGGCGGCGTCCAGGATTCAAAATAGCTTTCACACTACATTCTGACTCTGATGATCCAATATATATAGCTTTCACACTACATTCTGACTCTGAGGATCCAATATAGCTTTCACACTACATTCTGACTCATGAGCATCAACTCTAAGGGGTAGTGATCTGGTTGATTATGGCTTAGTTCTCATTGAAGCTCCCGCGGGGACCTAGTCCTAAAGTATGCGGACCGCTGCGATACGATATATATATACAGCGAATATAAGAGTCACTCTTGTCTTCATGGTTAACGTTATGATGAAGTTTCTTAGCAAACAAGGAACGAAACAACAGAAATCAACTATATTGTAATGTGACTATGAATGTTTACTAAAAACACTTTTTCGGTTCCAGCTTGATGGAGAGAATTTCTATGGAAGCTACTGTGAATGCAGCAACAAGAGCTGTCCGATTCATAATGGAGAAGTTTGCGGAGGTAACGTTATGAAAATGCACCGTTTACGGATTAATATACAACAAAAATAAATCATAGCAACAAATGGCATCGTTTACACATTGTTTTGAAATCTTGTTTATAATAGATATAAGTTGTGCGGAATTTCTTGTAAATTAAGTTCTTTTTGCTATATCTCTTACGACATTGTCGATATCTACATTTTCATTCTAAAATGTTTCTTTCCATCGGTGTGGATTAAATTTTAATATGGCAGTCATACATTTAATAAAAGGAGCAAATTTTTATGATGAATCAATTTAAAGGATCAGTTCTAAATCAAAACAACAAGTAACTTGTCACTGCACATTAATATTATGGCACTATTCAAACACAGATAATTTATCGTTTATGTTTAAAGATGGGTATATTATACACCCATTCTCATCGCTAACATTCCATTCCTTTTCAAACCCTGTCATTTGATCGCCAATGTATCACATTCCTGTCAAACTATGTCATAATATTTGAGAACATTTGGAATAGTGCCTAAATTTATGTCACTCATACTCTCCATGATACTCCCCAAGTAGTAAGTGTTACCAGTCTCTTAGCCCCACCCCCCTCTCGCCCCTCCCTTCTTGTCCTCATCCCCAACCCGAAGATGGCAGACAAGAGCTATCACAAATGTTCTATAAATCATGCCACTATTAACTGACTAGTCAACTGATTCCGTTTTATTTATCGCTATTTATTTATTGATTTCGACTATCGATTATCGATTTATTTAGTATTAACTATTATTATATTTGGAGGCACTTTTTATCGAATCATGTACAAACTAGAGTCCCCCCCCCCCTTCCACCCGACACACAAAACTTCAGTCCCCGACGTGGAGTAATTACATGCAACCTGATATCTTACTTCGCATAATACAAACTGCTGAAAGCTTCCACATTTCGTCATAAACTAAAGGTACTGACAGAGGTGAATGTAAGTGTGATGGAGGACGCGTTAGCAGATGCAGCTGTAAGCCGGGATACTCTGGTCACTCGTGTGATTGCCTGACGAGTGACGATACTTGCATTTCTCCACAAAATGGCGTAAGTATAATAAATCATAGATTCTTCCCAACGTCATATAAATGTTAAACCCGTGGTAAGCTAAATTTGCGCCTGTTATGTCAACGCCCCGCCCCCATCCCCTTTCCCCGTCGAAGGTTGCATAATTTCCCCGTAATTATATTATGTAAGTAGGATGCATTTTTCTGTATATTCCGTCTTTTCGCATGCACCATTATTGACCTAGGTCTGTAACTTCCTCCCTCCCTCAACCCCCTGAAGCCCACCCCAACCCACAGCAACTCGCTAGACCTTAAAATAGCACACTTCTAATAAAACATCAAGCTATCTGATATCACTCATTATAGCTTTGTCAATGGACCAAGTGGCTTCAATTATTTCACAGCTGATTTGTAATGCAAAGGGTACATGTGAATGCGGTAGCTGTTCCTGCAGCTCATCAAAGTTCTATGGACAGTTCTGCGAATCATGTGTTGTAAGTATATTTTGTCTTCTTTTTATAGCTATCAATGTTTTGGAAATGTCGATTAAGATATAATTTGTTACATTATGATAATGCACACATGTCTTGATTGTTGTTATTCATTGAAAAGACACATCCTCGCTTATTTGGTGTGTAACGTGAATCGTATTCATTTGTACAACTAATGTGTGGTTAAACAAACTCCAGCCCTGAACCATCTCAGGAGTAATTGTGCATACTTTTCACTAAATGTCCACTATACTCCTGATTGTGAAACATTTTGTTCTGGTTGAGATTTTCCTATAGGTTAGGCTAAATTTTGTAAGTCTTCAGTCACACAATATAAGATACTTCCTGATTTGAAAGCTAGTCAGAAAACAGAATACACATCATCAAACCTTCGTGTCATATGAAGGAAGTTAATTGTCAGATTCCATCGGAAAACATTGCTAACGGATCTTTGTCTATCCGGCTCGCGATTCATCTTGCTTGGATGGCAACAAATAGTTTGGGTTGACACCATTTCTTCCATCGGAACAAGAGCAAACAGGAAAAAGCAAAAACAACAACAATGGTGGTTGGGATCCCATATGGATACCCTGTGACCTGGTCATAGTTTGTCACTTTATCATAATAGCTGTAAAAAACTAATTTTTCTAGCACCAACGGCCAGCCAGACTTTTGCAACTGGCAAGTTTCTCTGGTCACACGGCCACAGCCACCCACCCCAGCCCACCCCACCCAAACCTCCCATGTGTCCGTTCAGGGTGGTTATACAGCGGAGATCAGTGCCGAATTCATATAGGATCATTAAGGCACCAGACTTCCCCCTCGCTCTTTTTTTTTACGTTTGGAAATTTCGAAAATAGAAAAATAGAGTGTCTAGCTTGGAACTGTTCTTGAATAATATGGGATCGGGGGGGGGGTGGGGTTAGCTTAGGCACTTCATTTGCCTCCAGATGTTGTAAATTTGGCACTATCCTTTATTTTAATATTATTGCTGTTTCCTCTCTTGCAGACCGAAGATTGTACCGAGTGTGACCTTCATGTTGACTGTATTAAATGTAACATTTTTGAAGTTGGGCTTAGCAAGGACGAGTGTACAATGTGTTCTCAGATCATTAAAGAAGTTTCAGTGATACCAGACGGCAAGTATATGTTAGCTAGCTGAAGCAAACTCTGCATCGAACATAAAATACCACGAACGCTAGTGCCCTCTTGTCCCCCCCCCCCTTCATCCCCCACTCAGTCAAGAACCAGCACAATCAATTCTCCAAAATCAATACTCCACCTACCCCCAGATTAGACATTGTGTGGTTTCTTTTTCTCGCAAAAGAGAAAGATGGCAAAACATTTCTTTTCTCTCTATTTCCATTTCTTCCATTTCCATTAAACCTGTGATGTAGCCACGGGATCGGGGGGGGGGGGGGGGGGCCACCCCAAATACTTGTCTGACTCATCCCCCCCCCCCCCGCTCCCAAGAAAGTGTCAGAAGAATATGTATATTTTGAACATAGATTCGGCGTGCCCACCTGGGAAAGCATCTCCCCACAGCACCCCTGCACCCTAAAAAGAAAGATGGCTACGCCCCTGCGTTACACTATTGACATTTCTGGTCAGGTTCTATTCAGTAATAATGTTTATATTGTTTTAACCTATATAGACATCATCAATACACCACAGGGACATGTAATAATGAAACTGAAATGTTAAAGACTTCACACAGTTTTGCAAACTTAGGTCATCTATACCACTAGGCCCGATGTGAATTTTCGTTACAAATGTTACAAGAGCCTTTGTTTAGTTGCCGCCTGGTATATATATTTGAATCCTGTTTTCTCCATTTCTAAAGTTAGACCTCTATATAGCTATATTAACATTTATTGTAGAATGTCTGTTGTTTGTTTTCTTACAGATAATACAGCTTCCTTTAGGAAATGTTCATACATCGATGATGATGAATGTACAGTATTGTTCTCATACTCGAAAGCTGAGATCAATAACACGATCGTGATAAACGTCAACCCAGTACCAAGTCAGTATTACGTCATAGTTAATGAAATCAAATACCAGAGACTTATTCCTATTCGCTGAAAATAAATGTTATCTTCGTGTTAACAAAAATAGTGATCAGTCGGATTTGCCATATGCTGCATTTAACATACTACCACACTTTAAAAGGATAGTCAATGCCAGTTTTTTTAAATTATTATTATCCAACTGTGTGTGCATATCGAAAATGATTTTGCCAGAATGTCTCAAAATTACATAGCAACGCAACTAATTGCTTTAAATATTAGTACTGTGGTACTTATTCCATTCACTTCCCATCAGGCCCGTCACCATGGTGACTATTAAATATATCTAGTCACACTAAGTTATGAACACTACATGTATCATATATCTAGATCTTAAATGGATAAGGTTTTTAACTCGGCTGATGAACATTTTTTTCTTGGGTGGGGGGGGGGCGGGGGATTATTCATTTAAGAGTGAAGTAGGCCAACACGCATTGTCATATTTTTTGTTGTTTTTTTTTTCGTTGTTTCAGAGTGCTACTCTACAAAAAAGACTGGTCTTCCTATTCTAACACTTATTATAGGGATATCTATGGGAATCGTGTTATTGGGTGTAATATTCATCATTTTATTTCGCACTTACACCTGGTACCTAGACAAGAAGGAATACGAACAACTACTTCAGGAACAGAAAAATGTACAATGGCAAAAGGTAGGTATAACTGTCAAAATTGAAGAGATATTCGCTGCTTGAAGTTGATTTCCTCAACAAAGTTGCTGGACATTGCCATGCATCTTTAGACCACAGCCACGTCCTCATAGCAGTTTGTATGACGAATATAGAGAGAACATTAACAGCTAAAGCGAACCTTAGAAATGTATCGCAATTCAAGGATAAATCAAACTAACAAGAAGATGAAACTAGAAAAGTAACAGTTTTGGAGAATATCCGTCACGATGACATCACAAAACACTGTAGAAATGCTGGTATTGGTTTCAGTGTCAACACTGTATGTATGTGTGTACTGTGTATGTATGTATGGGTGTGTATGTATGTATATATATATATGTGTGTATGTATGCCGTTTCACTGTTTCACTCCTTGCAATATAGAAATGTCCATGATTAAACTTGGTTTTCGCCAGAGAGCTTTGATGCAAAAATTGTGCTATCATTTCTATGAATTTTATTATAGCACAAGGTTAAAAGGTTGCCGTGTATGAGATTTGTTTATAATCTACAGTATTTGAAAGA
The DNA here is from genome assembly GCA_020650975.1 of Apostichopus californicus. Classification (NCBI taxonomy): domain Eukaryota; kingdom Metazoa; phylum Echinodermata; class Holothuroidea; order Aspidochirotida; family Stichopodidae; genus Apostichopus; species Apostichopus californicus. Next base: position 7,843 of record JAIPMN010014112.1, on the reverse strand, counting down.
ATATCCCGTGGCCATCGCCCTGATTAAGGATTGTCTAAAAATCTGACCAGGGGATTTTAAGAGGAAACAAAGATAGGCCTAAAAATAAATATTCAAATGGGATAAATTCAAATAGAATTCAAGGAAGAAAACAGAGGGAAGAGGAAATTATGGGCTACAACTGGAATCGAATCAGTGAACTCATCGTAACACGTCTAACGCATCGGCTTTCCAATATAACCATAAGTCGTTTTTTTTATTTCGTTTCTTTCGTTTTTCCCCGTGTGTGACAAATTGCTTCAAATATTTTGTACGATTATACAAAATGAAAGTATAATGCTAGAAATGACAGAAGTAGAGTAGTGTTTGTGTGAAATACCGATTCTGTTTCAAGCAACCGACAAAAACTGAAGATCATATGTTTCACACTTAATACGTCAGTCGCGATAAAGGTTTTATTGAACCTTAATATATATTATTCCACACTTATTCAGTGGCGTGCGCAAAGTGAGGGGGCTTTAGCCGGGGGAGGGGGACATCCCACTTTCAACCTCCCCCATGCCCCCTTCACGGGAGTCGCCAACAACGACCTTAGGGCCACACCCCGTCCTTTATTAAATCCTTCATTCGCCTCTGGCCCTTCTATGAAAGTTCAGCCCGTACCTAACCTACCCCGCCCCGCCCCCTCACCTTTGAAATCCTGTACACGCATCTGCGTCACTTGCTCATTGTCTGTAGTGTGTCATTCTTACTTGTTTAACCAATGTTTCTACCTTTACTGTTCATTTCAGATTGATAATCCGTTATACAAGCAAGGAATCCAAACTTTCAAGAATCCAATGTACGGTAAAGCTGCTAGTACAAAGCCGTGAATTAACACCCGGGTGGTCAGAGACAGCGGTAAAACTGTATCTACAGACTGTTACCAAAAGCCGAACTCAATACTCGCATGCCATGTCTTATATATTTCTTGTATATATATAGTTTAGCCTACCATATTTTTTATTTCACCGATTATTCTTTATCAGTGGCGTAACTAGGCCTGTGCGGCTCCGCGTGCAGGCCCGGTGAAAAATAACTACCAATCTGCTCAAGCTGGCTGCTGGGCGTATAGGCCAAAATGGAAAATCAAACGAAATCCTGTCTTCGAAAGAGTGCTATCTCCGGGCGTGTAGAGGTGCCAAACCCAAGCCTTGGTTGGATTTGAGGGTGAATGTCGACTCTCCTAACCTATTGACATCGCCGCACCGAGGCCCTGCTGTTCCTTGTTACGCCACTGATCACATAAATATGTATATGTGCCACTCCGTAACATTGACAGTTGATTGCATAATAATTGTACAATAGATGACCACTTACGACTCATATACTTAGAAACAAAAAGTTTATGATTTTTGAGAAGCAATTCAAGCATAACTAATACCATAAGTATACTATAATAATATCGCACTCACATCCTCCCGTTTCACTCCACTTCGCAATATAAATAGTAATTGATAGTACACACTCACATGCATGTGATGAGACTGATGACACCATCCACCTGTCCACCAAAGTTTCTTCGCGATATGGACAAAATATTACTAATTTTTCATGTAACCTTTTTACAGTAAAAATTATAGACACATGAAAATGTAATATAACTTGTTATAAGAACTACAGCTATTTCATAGGTCATGTTGATTCCGAACTAAATAAAGAAAATTCTTGATTCCAGTGTATCCATATTATTTGATTTGATTTATTTCTTTTCTCACAAAAATACAAAGTGAGGGGAAGTCCTCTGAAAACCTATATATGGTTTAACAATGCAGAGGACTCCCTGTGAAAAGAAAAGAGGTGTTTACAATTAGAAGTATTTACATATTAATTACGTGTCATCTGTATACATGTGATAAACATTTAAGCATGATGTAAACATGATAACTTGATAAACATGATAAATTGAATGATAGCAAATGCGTTATAATAATAATGATAATATAATCAATAAGATTCAATAAAAGATTTGGTTAAATTACGTCTAAAGACCTTAGCAGATGGGCTTGATTTGATTTGATCAGATATGTTTGACCAAGAGATGTATGACCAAGTTTAAGACACTTGCAACATTTCACGTTCTTGCACTCATTGGCAAGATGTCCATTTTGTCCACACGTTCAAGAGGTCCGTGTTTGTCCTGCGGTATCTAATCCAGCTGCTTCTCCCGCCTTATCTAATAGAGGACGGAATGTCTTTTTCTAGTTTTGATCTTGTACTGTATTGTTCCGTTCCTCAGACCTGGTTATTCCTTTAATTGCTGAAAGCGTCCTTCTAATACCTTTCCATATTTCCCTAAAGCAGAGCAAAAAACATGATAATTTAGTTCATAATGCACTTTGATTTGATTTGATTTATTTTGTTTTTTTCACGTGCAAATATACTATGTGAAAGGAAGTCTTCTATAAAGCATACAATAGCTTAACAATGTAGAAGACTCCCTGAAGAAAGAAAAGAGAAGAAAAATGATGTACCAAATTAAACGTTTCGACAATAAATCAATTATATGATAATTTAATTAATATGATGCAATTATTTCTTTAATAAAACATTTTCTAAATGTTCTACAGGATAATTTATTTTTAGTAATGTCAGTAATACAATTCCAGGTTTCTATTGCTCGATTTCTGAGGCTTAACATTCCTGTTGAGGTATTCGTGTTGTGATAATGCGCATGATTTGCGTGTCTTGTGTTGTGGTGATGTATATCCGAATTACTAATTAAATAATTATGAAATGCATTAGGTAGGAGTCCATTCCACGCCTTATAAGTGAAGGTGGCAAGATTTACACGTATTATGTCATTAATTTTCAATACATTGAGATCGTTGAATAGAAGGCTGGTGTGATCACGTGGTGCAGCATGTGATATATGTGACGGACAGCTTTCTTTTGTAATATAATATAAGTGGCTTAAAATTAGTATCACATGTGCCAGACCCAGGCGCGTAGCCAAGGGGGGGGGGGGCGAAGGGGGCAGCCGCCCCACCCCCTTGAGCATTTTTTTTTTATGTTTTTATGATATCGCTAGTAATTT
>JAIPMN010014110.1:0-24856 GCA_020650975.1 Apostichopus californicus | reverse complement strand
TGATTAACAGAAATTAAATTTTATTATAAATGTCATGACCGGTGCTGTGGCCGAATGGATAAAGGCGGTGGCATTTGAAGCAATGAGGCTTAGCAATCGGGAGGTTCGGGGTTCGATTCCCGGCCGGGTCATAGTAAGGTGGGTTTTTCATCCAAGAGCAATCTGCGGTTTTCCCATCTGAAATGACTTTCTAACTTGAAAAGATTCCAAATTTGAATTAAAATGTTGAATTGGAAGCCACCCGAACGTGTTAGTTGTAATCCATAAGCCCTTGCGGGTTTCTCCCACATTTGTGGTCGCTTAAGCGTCGTAAAAATAACTGCTGATTAAATATGCAATGTTTATAATGATTGGAAAAGGTTATAATAGATATTAATACATTGGGTATAAATGATGTGTCATAAACACATTTTCATAACATATTTGTTGACCAATGGTACTATTAATGGAAGATAGAAAATAGATTAAATAAAACAAAGAAAGGAATGATTTTGCAACCTTTGTTTTGGAAACAAATTTCCATTACTTTTAAAATACACTTTTCTGTAGTACATACAGTAACGTCGTGATTAGCAATTTAACTCAGTTGTACTGCAATATGTACGTCGTCATGTCAATTCTCTACGATGCATCATCTGCACACTTTCATCGTTTGGTCGCGAGTAAATATTCTACCCGTCAAAACCAGTGTTTTACAACATGTTTGTTTATTGGCAGATGTTTGAATCGTTATAAGCAGAGTTTGAGCCGCTTAAGTTTTTTTTTTTTTGGAAGAGAATCAATAAAAATCAATTTTTTCCAACCTGACGACATATGGACGATGGGTTAAAACGACTACATGGAGTAGTCTGCTGTGTTGCTATGGGTAAAGAGTACGGAATACTGACATGAATACTGACAAACATATTGACGAGTGGCTGGTGTTTGAGTTTATGTGTAGGAATTGACATTGTATGTGGGAGGCATTGATTTTCTGTGCAAGAAAAGAAAACAATGAATTATTTTACAGTGCTGTTTAATCAGTAGCAGTGTTGCGACTATGTTTGAAACCCGTTGTAAGTTTTTTGAGTATATTCGATCTGAAATAGAGCATCCATTGGGTAAGGTGACCATACTTGGCTAACAGTGGCATGAGTCTTGAGATATCTAGCAAGGTTGAAATGCTGAATTTTTTGTGAAAAAGGTCCAAGTATCTAGAAAATTTAGGTACTTTTTACTTTTTGAGTTAAGACCTTGTGAATTTGGGTTGCCATTTCCATAGTCGCTGTGTGTGAGGATCGCTATTCTGGGGACATGACCTATTTTCCTATTGTGCTTTTTCTTGCATTTCGTTAGTAGCTTCATGATCTGAGGAACTGATGTAATGGTTTGTACTAATGTGTTAAACTAAGAAATCCAGCCACTTTCAATTGATGAGTGTTGTGTATAATTTATTCAGCCTGAACTGATATTGATCATTGTGTTTTAATAGTCTGAAATATAGCAAAATTTACTCTTGTGCCAAAAGCCATCCTATAAATAATCAAAAGATTGACACAGAGAAGATAGTTGGGTTTCACTTTTGTAACATTGTTACAAAGGGTCACACATACCTATAACATACAACACAGTCAAGCAATCCTATCTCTGTATATAGGTCAACTCTTTCAGAAAGGTTCTTACAATGGTCTCATCATGGTTGGTTTACTGACAACAACTAACACAGTTAATACAAAAGGCTTCATTTACAACAACAAAAACCTGTGGTTGAGATGGTTAATCTTTCCTGTTGAATAACCACATAAGCATTGTACTTGACTACTACATAAACTATCCTGAATTTACAGGGGTGGGAAAATATCTACTTTCACTAAGATGGGAAGCTTCTGTGATTTATCTGTCCGAGTTGGTGTTGGCGCACTGGCACACTGGCACACTGGCATTGCAAGCTACTGTAGTGGAATTCACAAACCATGGAAAGCCACCCAGAACAGTTTTCTGGGAATCTCAAATTTTTTTTCCTGTTATCAGAAAATGTATCATGTATCTGGTTTTAGTAGCTTTCTGACATCCATACAGTAGTCCAAGCTGGTGTACATTGCATTCTGAGAATTGAATCTGATGAGTCGAGGGTCTAGTGGGTCGTAGCGGAAGTTTGCAGACTACCGATGTTACATGCTTCAGGATATCCTGTAGGGCTCATCTTCTCAGCTAGAATTTCAGCCCGAATATTTGAACGCTTATGATTGAAATTTGTAAGATTAAGAAAATGAAATGGACATAAATTAACTGAAATTGTGAAACCCTCTGTGACCATTGGTTTTTTCCCCCTTCTTCTGTGTGTGCATTTTAAAGCCTCATTATGACTGTCATTATAAACAAATACAAACAGATGTCTAGATGTTTATGGCTTAAAATCATCTAGTTTAGATTTGATAGTTTGCCTGCAATCACCCTGAAATAAAGCTGGTGTATGACTTCCAAAAAAATTAGCCCTTATTGACAACTAGAAGAGCCATAGTAGAAACTGTACCATCTCTCAAATTTTAATATTAATTAGAATGTGACCAATGCAAAACTTTGCCTAAAAGTCATCCTTGAAGTACTATATAAATATGTACCGTATATATATATATATATATATATATATATATATATATATATATGCTGTATATATAATACTTGACTAGGGATGAAAGTGTTGTGGGATAATTAACAATATCCCTATAAACTAGATGCTTTTTATATGCCTGTGTATACATAATGTATGCATGTTTATTTGTCTCTTTCAGTTTCATGATTGTTGAAACAAAATGATGAAGTACATGTTTTGTTCTTGCTGGCTTCCCACTCTCTTTGTAAGTTTGTTAAAGCATCATTCAGCACTTGGTAAATTAAAAAATAATTTGAAAATGTATGTCTCAGACCCCAATGATGTTGGTCGGTGTTGCGAACTTGCGATCTACAGCTTAAAGTGTCAAACTAAATGCATATATATCAAAAAACAAAAATTAGATAAATATAATAAACCCTGATCCTGGGTGAAACATGTGCTGTGTTTGCAAAACAAGTTTTACTCAAGAGCTAAGTGTCTGATACTAGTCTATTGCAAGGTTTTAGTCATCAATCCTTCTAGGAATCTGTCTACAACTATAGAATAAAAACTAATAATAAAACAAAAAATTAAAACAAAAAAGGAAAATAATGGAATGAATATGCAGGGTTTTCTTATTACGTGTGAGGGTGTTGTCAAAGAAAAAATTTCGATAGGCAAGCGAGACGACCCCTCCATACTTTACCTCTTTGGTACATGCAGGAATGGAATTAATGCAAAATTCATCAGGGTGCTTTAATATGATATGTTGCTCTTTTTTCAATCAGACATATGTTTTTACCTAGACAGCTATACTATCCTTTCAATCAGCTTCCTAGGTGTACACTTATGAGTCCAATAGCTTTGAAAGCTCTATATAGCAACAACAACAATAAACTGCTTGGAAGAACCTTAAATTTGAGAAGGTTGATTTTGAACAAATTTCCGGAAATATGCAATGCAAAGATCATAACCTAGTTCATTAACAAATATCTTGGCTAGTCTAGCATCATTTCAAAGATTGAGTTCTAAGATATTAAAATTCTTGAGCTTTTTTTATTAAAATTGCTTCTTTCACTAAAAACATAGTTACTGTGATAGAAAAGTGTCTATGTGCTATTAGGGTGGCACCTTCATTCATCTACATTGTATGTGGATCAAATGATAGTGGAGAATGTCTTACTGCACAGTATATATGTATGAAGTTTGATTAATTGCAAGTAATTTTTATCGATAAAACACAATAGTTGACCAACTGTTGATGTCTGCTTTAGAAGGGATTGTTGTTTAATATTTGTTGACCCTCTAGATCTTCTTACTAAACGTTTGTAACCGATTCGGGTGGGTCTGTTTGTGCCTCAGTTCCATTTCCTGTATTGTTCCTTGATTACCATGATAACATGTAATATGATTCCAGATTCCTATCCAAAGTTCCTGTGCATTTTTACTGACGTAGGTGTTCTTCTGTCAAGAGAAACATGAGCTTCTCAGAAATGAATATAAAACATCAAAGATGTTGTAAGATCCTGCTATAGTTCTTTTATTTTTTTTTTTGGCCTGTGATGGTGTTTTAAGTTGACTTCGAATGACCCTACTGTAAGTTCCCTTGGTGCAATGTTTCATGGAAGTTTTTCACATTATATACATGTAACATAATGTAACAAATTTTGTGTGTGAGAGTGTCAGAATCTACATGAGTTAGAGGCTGTTTTAATCTAAGAGTTTCACAAACTTGCCAGACTTCAAACCAGATGTACATCTTTGTGACAATCTACTACACTAGGAGTGCCATTTACAAGACGGCACACAAATTAATGATTAAAGGATGACTTTTTGGCAGAATTTTAGTCATGTTATCGTTCAAGAAAAAAAAAAACATTACGTGCTGAAAATGTTTCTACAGCTGTTCTGGTGTTTGGTTACTTGCAATAGGCAAGTATGTAGTAAAGTTGGCATTTATGTGTTTGTCAGCAGTGGGCAAAACCTGAACATCAAAGGAGCTTATATACAGTATGCATGGTAGGATAGCCTTATGTAGTGTAAAGTTTTTACACAATTTACATAGTTTAGGTCAAAGGTCATTTAAGGTCACCACGGGTCAAACCTTGCAATCCTTCTAAACATGACATCTCCAGATAGGAACTGCTCCCATATTTTTGCATGTGGCCTTCCCTAAATGACTACAAGAACCTTGTTGTTTTGGTGGAGGTCAAAGGTCATTGGGTCATAAGAGGTCACACTCTGTAAAGCCGTAAACCTTGCAAACACATCACATAGCTCATGTAGCTCTACATATGTACATTTCATAACCTTCATCTCAGATAATATAAGAATGTAATCCCCACATTTGAGATACTTTAATTTGAATTTTTGAATTGTTCATTTAAAGTATGACCACACACACACAGAAAAGAAGAGGTTACGGACAGTGTGTATAGGATTTTTGTTATCACATTTTTGAGGTATTTGAAGTTATCGGGACTGTTTCACTTTCACCTAGTGTAGAAGTTCCATACCTGCAACAAATAGTAATTTCAATTTGGTGCATCGTTGGGATTCCATACTAGTACAGTGTATTTAAATAACTGTGTGCAGTGTATTTGGGTGTGGCTCCATTTCTATATTCTCACATTTCATCAGTTCATGACGTTCAATCATGTGTTTGATTTAAACGATAACAACAAACCCTGCTTTCTTAGCCAAACATCAGATCAGTTGTCAGTGCCTGTCATATTATACGTACTTTCCTGTCAGCCCGATGAACAACACCCGGATAGGATGTGGGCAGTATAGAACGGCAACTTCTATAGAGACCTGTAACCGTTTGAACAACATTGTCCTAATCAATCTAATAGGCATTAGAAATCATAAAAATAGCTGTAACTCCAATCAAAATTCATCAAAGGTCGACCATTTTTTGCAAGTCTTTTCTCAATTCTAGTTTTATTTATGAATAAAAATTAGCTGATTATGCACAGTGATAATGCACAGGAAGTGACTTGCCTAATTTTTCATGATGTTTTCCCTCTGTTTTTCACAATCGTCGTTTTTAACTCACTTAACACAGGTTTGTGACCTAAGGCAATTTTTTGAAATACTTGATTTGGCTTCTTTGAAAGGAAGAACATCACTTTATTCAAATGATATATTTGTGGGCTTGTAATTAGGGGTTAACTTATTAAGGCCTAAAATAAGCAATTTTGATGCTCAAGTGCAACATTCCACATCATACCTTGCACATATTTAATGAGTTGCTCCAGATTTATCAAAACTTTCAAAGGTGTATATGTGTAATAGGGGGGGGTCTGGCGGGTGGGGGGAGGCAGTCGGGAAGGAGGATGGGGGAAGATGGGAAGATGGTGTATGGGGTTTGTGTTTGAACAAGAGGAGGTGTTGGTAATTGAAAGAAGAAAGGGTATAGTACACTCTTCATATGCCAATCTGCTTAGATTTATAGTTAATCTTCCAAATCTATACCATTTTTTGCAGATAACAGAATATTAAGAGCACCACGGTAGAGAATCTTATACCCCGACCAGCCGCTGCGGGCAGTGTGCAATAACGGATAAGAGAGAACTCCGAGGCCGTAACGACGATGAAGAACAGATTATCGTGGTTCGTTTGGACCGCCTTTTGCAACCTAATTCTCATAACAGGGATCTATGAAAGGACTATTAAGGTAGATGCGGCAGTACCCCCCAGCATCGGCGAGGATGGGACCATTAATTGGGGGATGTTTGACCCCATCGAAAAGTCCAACTTGGAGCTGTCGTTCGACGATATCAAACATCCCGAGGTCCTCTCGGATATGTCGCAAGGGTTTGTGGACTTTGTCGTCCACGGATTACCCTACGGTAAGTTGCATTTAAATGCAATTTGAGGCTTCTTGTGGAAAATGGCAAAGAGGTGATCTTCAGAAGTGTCTCGACTCTTTGCCGAGATTTATTGATGATTTCGGAAGACTCCTAGCTTTCCATCATTGATTTAACTCATTTTCTCTGGTCGGGGTAATATCGGAATTAGGATTTGAGTGGGTGGAGTCTCAGATGGGGAATGGGAGCACATTGCTAAAATGATACCAATCAGTAGATTAGAAAAATGAGGAAAGTTGAGAAACTAGACCAGTAACTTTTCTTTGTTTTTGATTTGTCGACAAGTTGTTAACACGAAAGCACTGTATGCTATCTGACCCAATTTTCTCCTCCCGCCGCCCATGGACCAATTTTCTCCTCTCACCAAATCTACATCCACTTTTACAAGGTTGCTGAAATTCTTTAGTTCTGAGCTGCATTTAACTGACAAACCATAAAGTTGTTGTCTTTTCCTATTTTCAGAGACCATCAGGAATGTCCTCATAGACTTTAATGATGATGGAGAACTTGCGGATATTGGTGCTACCACTGGGGAGGTAAGATGGCGTTCCTGTTACTCTAACAGATTTGCAGATATTTAACAATAATTTATCTTAATAAGTTTGCCAATTCCCTCAAGTGTTGATGCTTTATCGTATCAATATCGTATAGTCGCATGAAATTCATATTTGATAGAAGAACAAGCATACATTACTCGTCACCTCGATGCAGTACGCATTAATGTCTCTCCATATATAAATCAATACTCAATATGCCAATTTGCTCCATTACATTTTCAATAATCTAATTATTTGTCATAAAGAGTTCCATAACCAGAGATTACAGGGGATTTCACAGTCACTGCACAGCTCTTATTGTTGAGAAGGTGCCTTTAATAGAGGGCCTGAAATGTCGGTTCTGGCAGGATGTATTCAAAACAACCCAGACAGACTCTCACTTGTCAGTCTGCCATTCAAAAGTGAAATATCAGCCCTTTTAGTTTTATGCAATTACCTACACTATTTTCTTGTTGTATTTAAATAAGCTCAATGTTTACAAAACCCTTTGTCTTTTGGAGGCAATTTTTCAGTTTTTTTCCTCCTCTCTTGTTGCAGCTCATACTAGGTTTTATTGGTGTGGTTATATTGGTTCTGATCGGAATTCTACTATTTTTCCTGGTGCCTTTAATCGGCTTCTGTTTCTGTTGCTGCCGTTGCTGTGGTAACTGCGGTGGTAAGAGGGAACAAGTGGACTCAAGTCTGGGCTGTAAGAGGGTAACACTGTCAATCATATTTGTGGCCCTCCTTGGTATTCTAGGGTGAGTGGTTTAAGGTTTCTAGACCATATACTGGTAGGTCTACACTGGTAGGTCTACACTGGTAGGCTACACTTGTAGTTTTACACTGGTAGGCCTACACTGGTAGGCTACACTGGTAGACCTACTGCACACTGGTAGACATATACTGGTAGGTTTACACTGGTAGGCCTACACTGGTAGGTCTATATCACAGATTTAGCTCCTGAAGGATCTCTACATATGTTCAAGGTCAAAAGCATGTACACAAAGTATGTAAAAGTGATTGGCCAGGACACAGCTCATTTACATATATATCCATATTCCATTTGTTCAATATTTGTGATAAGGCTTAGATTTGAACCTCTCCACATGTGGGATTGTTCATGTTCCATATTAGTATAGAAAAAAAATGGAGATTTAGACTATTGAGTGAGGTAAAGATTTGGTTGTGTTTATAAATGAAATACAAACAGGGTCTATAATTTAACTGGACACAACATTACCTAATTTATCTTGTGAAAAAGTGTTTGCAACCATCCATCCTTTAAATGTGTCAAAAGAGTGGGAAAAAATCAGTGCAAAGTCATTCAAAGTATTTTTTTTATATTTTTATATTCCCCTTTCTTGTTTCCAGGGCTGGAATGGCTTTAACAAACACCGCAAACGATTTCCAAAAAGCTTCCCTGGGTAAATCAGATGTAGCACTTAACACCATCAGCGATGGCGTATTGAACTACACCAGCGACGTTTTGAAAGTAAGTAGAGATATTCTTTCCTTTCTTTGAACTTGCCTATCCAACTGAGTCCACTGCTTAATACACATCAACAATGCATCAGAGGCGAAAAGAAACATCTCTTATAGTTTCTTTGCCCTCAAACACTCACAAAATATCACAAAACTGTAGTTAAAGATTTTCAGTATCGGCTGATGGTGAAAATGCTCCATATACCATATAACGGTATATTTCTTCGGTTTGCCGGATATTCAATCTTCAGATGTGTAAAGTGCACTGTGGTATTAAAATCAACAGGACACTTTAATATGTACAGTGATTAGTTAACCATGCAAATTTTGGGTACCAGTTTTGAAAATTCTGAAGTTCGTCTCTTATAAAATACTATGTGCTCATGTGTACAGAACTGCTATACATAATTGAGCTTGTAAAGCATGTTTTGATGATTTTTGAAAAGCATTTTGCGAGGAGACATCCCGGATGAGTTATGTCCTGACTTACATGACGTAGGTCTTTCACTTTTGTGGTCTGTTTGTGTCAGAGAGGCATTCAGAAAGGTCATTCAAACTTACTCGCAGACTGTAGATAATTTATCAAACTTAACTTAACTTTCTCAGTGTACCATTGAATTGTGTTACATTTTAGGACGCAAAACTGTGCAAAAAAGCTGTGATTGTCTCAAAGTTTGTTTAAATCACCGACCTACTATAAAACGGCAACCACGTTTTGTCCACTTGACAGTATTAGGTAGGTATAGTCACCCAAGGTAACTCTTGTGAAGATGGGATGGTTTTTGACTGGAGAGTCATACAATTCTTATGTACTCTTCACAACCAGTTACTTGTTATTTGTTTTTACACTCATGTGAATGAGTTATTGCTTCCAAGTGGTTTAAAGTATTTACACATCAGTTTTCCTGCTTCCCCCCTCACCTCAAATCCTGTAACGTTTCCTTTTGGTTGAAATTATTGGCATGTGACACTAAAGGCAAACTTGTATGACCAATTCTTTAGGAATTTTTGTCGCTAGAGCAAACATTAAATCAACTGGTTCTCCCGCTATATAAATGAAAATGTTAAGCTAAGCTAAGTTTGCTTACCAATTGGATTCATTCGTTCTCGACTCAAGCATACATATATTTCTCGCGTGAATATGATGGTTACTGTTCATACATGTATTTGTGATAAGGAAAAGAATAGATCTCTCAAAGGTATAAAATATAAGTAGTGACACTATTGAATGCCACACGGTAAACTGGCTTTTTTTGGTGTTCCTGCATGTGTAATACCTGTGGCGAGAATTGTCACATTACCAGCACAACAAGCTGGTTTTATTGGACTAAATATTCAGCGATTAACGGAGGTTAAAGAGGCGAGCTCTACCTATCGGTCAAAAATTGTGTGGCAGGTTATGAGGACCCTCTTCAACTCATTTCATTTCATTTATTTCTTCAGCCAATGTATAAAAATATTACACATCGAAAATCATAATGTTCCTCCTGCTCCGTAATAAATATGAGTAAGAAATTTATAAAAAATATGTAAAGATAATGCCCCCAAAAATGTAAGAAATCTAGAACACAATAAATCAAAACAAACACGGACTGCTTCGCATGCCATGAGAGGAATTCAAAATTGTCCAAGCAGATTTACAAGGAAGTATAAAACAATAATAGTCTGTACCAGGTTTGGGAAGACACAGAATGACTTTGTTTCTCTAACCTGTTATTATTAATCTGAACTCTCTGTGTGTATGTACAGTATGTGTACGCGTGTATGTGTTTGTCAGTCAGTCAGTCAGTCAGTCAGTGTGTTGCATGCTTCAGTTTAGCTTTAGGGTGTTGACCTTTTGCCAGCTATTTTTCTGTCAGTTTTGTCCATTTGAGTTTCCTGAAGAAGGAAACCGTTGTAATCGCGTGAAAATGCCTTTCATAATTCACTGTTGGAAAATGAAACCTGACAATGCATCATATGGATGTGGGTTGAACTTAACTCCTCTCTCACATGGCTCCACTCGAAACATGCGCTTTCCCATCTGTGTAACTGGCAAAAATAAGTAACTCTAACTAGTGGGTTTCATCTTTACGAGTCAAATTTGTTAAAAAATATCAGCTCTGAATTTTGGTCTGTTATCAGTGAATCTAGCTTCAAGTTTACCTCTGTCTCCCCCCCGAAAACAGTTGATTAAGCATCCTCTTGAATTTTCTCGTTAGTGTAAAAGTTTTCTTTTAGATTTGTCACCCATTCCTGTGAGGTGCTTCTGTAGAGGTACTGACTTCTCGAGATAGTCAACAGGGAGGGAAGGCCGATGAACTTATGGCCATGACACAGAATTTCATATATCAAAACTTTTGCCCCATCGAATAATACAGTACTATATAGCAGTGACTTTTCAAAAAAACTTACTTGTTTGTTCCACACAGCTAGAACATACGTGAAATTTTCAAAAAGGCTGGTAGTGATAAGTGCGTTTCTTGGAATTGTGAAGTACGATCTCCTCATTTAATTTCGCGCCTAACTTACCTGGCTCCTCACAAGAAATGCACACTCATTCTTCTGTGGCTAGAGTGACCTGGTGACCTTTGTCACTGACAGTTTGGGGATGTTTTTGATCATGTATATATAGTCACAATTCGTGAGTCAATCATTAAAATCATAGATGTCGTTGAAGTATCGTCTTTCTCTCAACCGTCACTTCAGGCAGTGTATGAAATGACAAAAGGTCAGGGCGTTCTCGACCCTCTAACTTGCGAGCACGTTGTAATCATTAATGACTTTGATAGTTTCGTTTAGAAGTACTTTCATACATCAGTGTAAGTTTTAACAATCTAAAGATTGGAGATATTTTGACAGCATTGTCTCTCAGTTGCAGAGCCACGACTTGAAGCCATCAAAAGCAATTACTAGTATCAACGAGGTCTTCGTGATTACCCTTCACGTGTTTATCTTATTAGGTTTGAAAGCAAAACTGCAGTTGACCTATTGATAAAGTAAGGATGTTTGAAACCTATTGTTGTTGTTTTCATAGTGCTAGCTCACAAGACTAAAGGGTTTCTAATTTATAATGCTGTGACATTTTCAGAAAGTTAAAGTAATTGCATGTCACCCCCAAGGCAGTCAATTCTAATAGTAACTTATGACTTTGCAAAAATGCTTTTGACCTGTTCAGTTTGTAAACAATGCTATTGTGAAGCCTTGGCGGGATTTTAATTGTTGTTGTTGTTGTTGTTGTGTCAATTATTCTGTGTGTCAAATATTGTATTTTCATTTTGAATGTTACGTAAAATATTCATCTTTCTTGTAACATTTCAGATTTTCTTCTGCTCTTATTCTGTTGAAAAGGACAACCCCCAGTAAAACCTTCTTTGTTCAATATTACAAAATGTCATAACATATGTTTTTTTGGTCTCTCCTTTCATTCTTCAGCAAGTGAAGTTTATGGTTGATGACCAGTATGGCTTTGTCGATGAATTACTTCGGACTAATTTAATAGGTGAGTAGTAGTAGTAGTATTAAAGATTTGAGTGGACAGGGCTTCCAAGATTTATCATTGACAGATCATAATCCCTTCTAGTCCTGGCTTACAAATCTTCTCCCAATTTACTGCACACTTTATACCTTCTGTGCTCCTTATCAGTGCATTAGGATAACAGCACTCTCCACTTACGTGTCTTCACACGACTATTGCACTCCCTTCTTCCCTTATGGAGCCAATTGGTAAAAGCATTGGAATGTGACCTTGGTCGTGAGGTCTTAAAAGGAAATAAAATCTTGACAAGTAGTAACAACTTGTTTTACCAGCAAGCAGTTCTAGTATTTGAACGGCCATTCCAAGAATACACTTGTATGTACTGTAAGGTTTTTCTTTATATCGTATGGGATGGAGCAATGGATGATTTGATTTCATCTTAATTATATACCTAAAGGGTAAATACATACATGCTCCAAGGCAAATTTATAACTGTTGTCGGAGACCAAATCTCTATTCGGACAACCGAAATCAGTTTTGGAGTTTGTCGGGCAGTGGGGTGGGGGACATCTAATTGCTACCCCTCTAATAGGCAGAATGATGAATTAGTGCCACCATCCATCAATTTGGAGACAAGAATATTGGAAAGCCTACTGTATGATCCTTACGATAGGGAGTTCTACCATCCAAAAGCTGGTGTTCTAGTCACCAAACCTACATATCAGTTTTGTGGGGGGGGGGGGGGAGTGGTAGGGAGAAAAAATAGTAATTAAAAAAAATATTGAAAAGTTTATTGTGTGCTCATAAGTGTACATCAGAATGTACGTAAATAAACAAAAGAGATCGACGTATATTATACAAAAGACAATGTTGGATAAAGTAAGCATTAACGATTAAATATCCAAACATCTAACTATTGAAAGGAAATTGTATAGTAAACAGGACACACAGATTATACACAATCATCATATGATCAGAATGTAACAATAATGGTCTGAGTTTATGATCTCTGTATACATCATAGCTAATGTTTTCATGGCATTTACTTTTGAAAAGAAAACACAAGCAAGAAAATTCAAGGAAGTTTTTTTTTTCGTGGGAAAGATTGACTATCAGGAAAATGTTATCACACATTTTGAATTGTCTTTTTAGTTTTATGTATTTATTTTTTTGTGCTTGATTGATTAGTGTGAATAATTCATGTGAGTGTCATGGTAATTGCTATGTATGCAGCTCTCATGAAGTTTGTCCCTGCTATCGTGCATATATTATTAATTAATCTCCCAATCTAACGGTCCAATGTCCGTTCATCTGTCTGTTTGTTTGTTGTTTTATTATCTTGTCCTGATACAATCACACGCCAAGCTTGCACGCATCATTGATAAAGTCAAAGTTGCATTTCCTTGTCGCAAATTGACTATTTTTTTGCCTAGCCAAGGGCGTGAGTTTATAATCCTAGAGCTACCTATCCCTACCAGAATTGAATTTAATGCATCAAAATTATCGACGATTTTAGTCCCTTAGACTCTTTTGTTCCTTACTGTAGGCAAAAGGAATCATTGGGGCGGTGATGGCTTGTGTGTGTGTGTGTGTGTGTGAACATGACTAGTTCTCACAGGCTGGTGGTGACATGGGACATAGAAATTCTTGTCTAAGATAAAAAAAAATGTCTGCTCACAATTTGTATGTGTATGTTAAATGATCTCATATATACTGTAAAAACTGGCAAGGAATAACTAATGCCAGTTGGCTTTTTTTGGTTTCTCAATGTTTGCAAGAACAAAAAAAGAACTTTTTCAACAATTGGAATTTTCTAACATCTTTACAGAAAACACCCTGGCGACCGATGTAACGACTTACATTAAACAAGATTTAAAGTTGGAGGAGGTGACAGACGACCTCGACAAACTCTCAGAAGGTAAGGAGTTGCATCGACTGTTGAACTACACTGTTGTTGAATCGCAAACGTATTAGCACAAATAAATGATACGTACTGTGAGCTGTTTCGGTACAGTGGAGTATTGAAGCTTCCGTAGTAATGATTAAAACAAGATTGCTTGCCAGTTGCTAATCCATCAGCAAACTTCGTGCGCATTGTTATGCTAATACGATGGTCCACAGACTAAGGGGCACGAACCGAAACTGGGTATAATTTCCTGCAGGTTACAGGACTCTTCCAGACGTTGTAAAACAAACTACAGCTTTTCGAAACTTGCCGACAGAGACTTTTGTCGTTGAACGTCAAATCCATAGTCCAAGCTAGCTTCAGCCCATTCTGAGCATTGATTCTGAGCAGTGGGGTGTGGGGGGGGGGATGGTGGGTGGTCTGATGGGGGTCATGGCTCAGTCCTCATGGATGATTCTGGGTCTTAGGGTGTAAAAGTTTGCAGACAGCTTTTAAATAATCGATAGTGTTAGTGAATGAATGTTCCATGTTACTGCTGTGCAATATAATTTGATTACTACTTGCTGCCAAAAATTCTCCAGATCGACCAGCAAAATTGCTGCGTCAGCGGAACATATTGAGTTCTTGTACCCCATCGAACTGAGGTAGACTGACTTTACTTGCGCAATCCTCTGACACTCATAAAATTCATATATATTTAAGGAAGATAAAGATGTCATACTTGGTTATCAGCTTAAAATTTTTTGTTTGCTCTCTGATTAATTCCGTGAAACAGAAATAGGATAAGGTAAAAAAAAAAGGATGAACGGTAATATCAAAGATTGTTCATATCACTCAGTTATCAGACACGTGTTATTCGGTTTACTTACAGACAGCTTAATGTATTTGCATTTTGCCTTTGTAAAATTTATTAATGACCTTCGTACCTCTGCTAATCTTTCAAGCTGTAGGGTGATGTATGTGTGTAATATTTGCTGAAGTAATTATGACAGCTCTCCAAAGATATTTTCAGAGCTGATATATATAGCAATAAAGCTCATGCAAAAGCCTCACACGACAGGTCTTTTTTTTTAGAAAGAATGGTAATTGTTTCTGTGAGTACTGCCACAACAAATATTCTAGAAATTGTCCAATTTATTATTAAAAATGTATACATTACCTACATAAAGATAGTTATACGTGGATGAAAGTTACTGATTTTTTTTTTGGTAAAGAAAAATCGTAATTATCAAGTAAAACATAAGTTTTGTTTTCATTTTTGTAACTTGAAAAAAAAAAATTGTATCCATTTCTTCTTCTTCTTCCACAATTTGAATGCATCTTACTAAGAGTGTACCACCTTCATTGGCAAAATTTTATAATTTTTTTATCTTCATACCCTTTAAAGTACTTAAATTGTAACCCAAGCCTATCCAAAGTCAAAACAATAGACTGAAAAAGAAAGCAAAACCGAAAAAAGGCTTTCTTTGTTAGTGGGTTCAACTATGACACGACACATAGGTCAACTTTGATCGGGCACAACAAAACTGGGGATAATTTCAGCTATCGATATTGTCGTAAATGACAGGTGGAAATAGAAGGTCACTTTTACCACAGGAATCGCTTAACAATATGTTCCTCTTTCGTTTATATAAAAAAAAAAAGGTATACCCCCCTCATCTAGAGTTTCAATCAATGGCAGAACTAGCTATTTTCATAATCTCAAGGGTGGGGTCGTAACTTGCAAAGCAAAAGTGTTTGTGTGAATAGAATGTATCCTTTAACAATAGAATGTGGTGTATGATGTTGAACAAACTAATTCAGGATGTGTACGGGCCAGTTATTTCAAAGATTGTGTTACAGTGTAGCTTTCATAATATCAAGTTGGATATAGAAAAGTAAACAAGAAATTCCTTTCCACTTTTTTTTCTCATGGGCAATAAATGTGGTGTGCGTGCTTACGTTTGTTATCACATGATCTAAACACTTAAATATGTTACCCTGATGTGTAAACTGGGATCTTAACCTGCTTTGTGTTAAAAGGTGGACGGGGGGACAGGGAATTTGGGTAGATGGAGGGAGGGAGGGGTGGGCATCGGAGTTATACTCTGCAAAAATTCGTCCATATCTTAGTCCACAGGTCGGGAATTTTGTCTTAATGTTTTCTCTAAATTTCTTTTCCTCCTCCGTATAGATTTGCAGTCCGTGGAGACTTCGTTTAAGAACATCAACGAGGAGAGATTGGAGCTCATCGAACAGGACAATATTTTAAAGAGTAATCTGACCGTCATAGAGCAAAGAATAGACGCAGTAAAAACCTCTTGCCCAGCATGCGGCATCCCTGAGTTTAACTCTCAGGTTAATGGAAACATTTCGCAGGTGAGTTATGGAATGATGATGAACTTTTGGCATGGTATAGTGTGTCAACAATCTATTTCATACATCTGTTATCAATGTATACCGCCATATTCTGTTTTGCTAATTCTCTGTCGCAAACAGTGGTTGGCAATCATGTAACTTTACTCTGACCAGACGACCCTGATTGTCCTGGGACAGTCCCCTGATTTCATTTACTGTCCCCGGATTCGAAGTGTCCCCAGAAATTTACCAGGATTTTTATGTGTTGTCCATGGCATATCCCTGTAAAAGGGCCCCTGAGCGATTTCGATTCTACTCTTTTTGTCTTCGGTCTGTACAAACAGTATGTATATAAAAGGTAATTCAGCTAAAGGCAACCCACGTGATTGGATTTTTCATCGTGGACAAAATACTTGCTTCTGGATCGGGTGATCTACACTTGACCACTCGACCATCCTCCTCAAAACAATATAACAACCAAAGTACTGAGAGACAATCAAAATTCCACCCTCCCCCCCTTCTTTTCAATTTGCAGTGTAGGCATGTATTTTTCATACCAACATTAGGTAGAGGATCATTGTCATGTCCTTGGAATTTTGGGAGAAAAAAAAAGGTCAGCTTATGTTACATGTAAAGTCATTCAATAGTCTACGATTTCTTTTCACAGCTTCCAGAAATATCTCAAGTTCAAATAGATAAAGTGAAGGACGGAGTTGTTACTGTGGATGCTGTCAACAACGAAGTAAGTACCAGATTGTTTGACAAGACACCAGCGTTGTAGGGTGAGGAGAAGAAGGGGGTGTGGGAGGTGGGGGGCTGGAGCAGAGGGGGGCAATGTCATGTAGTGACCTGCTTCAGACCCTTTCTTCCCCTTCATATGTCTGCTATTATGGATTGTATGCAATTATAATACAAGTGTAAAGAGTTAATATTTCTGATAAATCGATGGGTCAGTTTGTAAATTTTTGGTTCTTGAGATCATCATTACCACCTTACTATGACGTTTGACATTATTTGATATTTATCTTGCATATTTCTTGCCTCTTCATTTTGTGTCTTCCCCAGTGGCGGAGCGTCCATACAGTCAGGGGGGGTGGATGCCCCCCCTGACGGACTCAAATGGACTGCTGGCGCCCTTTTCAGCTATTACCACTTTTTACTTATTCGCGATTATTGACTTTTTTAGTGCGCTCTCATCTACCTATTGACATTTGTCACATTTTGTTAGCGATGACATCTATTTATTCTTTGTTTATCTGCAAATTAGCAAGGCCCGAAAACGGTCATTTCCGGCGATCTAGGGAGTATCTTCACTCAAAAATATTTCTGCACGCTCCGCGCCAACCTGTGGGGTGGCGCTCCGCTTAGATAAAAACGAAAGCGCCCATACAGACCATTCTCGCTCCCTCTGACCAATACCCCTAGCTCCGCCACTGGTCTCCCCTCTGGTGTTCTCTTTCACCTTTTTGTGTTTGACCTGGTATCTACCTATACACACTACTGTGGGGTCATCTCCCATAGTATATTCTCAGCCTTATTGATTTCATCCTTTTCGTTTTTTCCAATCCGAACAATAACCGTCTACATGTCTGCATCAGTTTTTTTTTCTTTTTTGAAACTCTTTCCTTCCATTTTAACATATAAGTCTCTCGTCATTTTAACTTTTCCATTACTCCCTACCTTTACCTTAAGGTTATGTCGGACAGAGCCGACAAATACCTCATAATGTATTAACTCCAATGCTGTTTACTATTGCCCCAGGTACATACCTCTGAAAGAAAAATTGTCAACCATTAACATTTAATTGTTTTTACAGCAAATACAATATATACATCATTTGCATATAGGGATGGGATGGAACTTTGCTTAATTTGAGTGAATGTGCCTTTCAATTAAAAGACTAAAAAAAGAAAAGAAAAATATAGCAAAAAAAAAAAAATGTTTTATGCTTCTGCTTTGACTACCTCAGATCGACGATTCATTAGATGTCATCGAGACCACTATTAGTGATGAAACCAACCAAACAGCTTATGAGGTTATTGGTGAGCTCGACGAGATACAGAAAATCATCGACGAAAACTTTGAAACAGTGGAAGATGTTCTAAATGATGTAAGTAGATTTATGTTTATACTTACTGAGTGGACTAAAGGGGCAAAGGCATGACATTGCTGATCGGATTCTTGAACAGTTGTTCCCAATGCAATATATACATATATCTATGTTGCAATGTATAGGGGGAGGGGGAGGGGGGCAGGGGAAGGGGGTTGTTATTAGATCAAAATCTCATAATTTTTTTTTTTTTTCAATGCTCCAAATTCCTTGCAGAACTTTCAAATATTTCCTCCCGACCTGCCTTTCACAGAAATGGGGAGAATTAACAATTTTCCGTCCCAAAATATTGGAAGAGTCGGGCAGAAAGAGCAAAATGCAACTATTACACTAACGATATAAAGAGTAACAGGGAAACAGCTTTGTGTTTTAGACATCACTTCAGCCTTTTAGGTTATATCGTGCTAAATGCTAGCACTGTACAACACAACAATATGAGTATTTTATACAAATCTTTCCCCCCCACCCCCCAAACCAAGTAGATTCTAAACTCAGATGAAAGACCTTACGCGCTGTCCAATTTTCGATCACAGTTAATTTCACGTTAGAGTTAATCAATTGTAGAAGTGAGATGGTGATGTTTGGGTAGGGTCACTTAATAAAATTCATAAATGCCAAATCTATACAAAGTTTAAAACATTTTACCAGTGACAAAAGAAGTGACCGATATTCAGAAAGCCAAGGTCTATGTTGAAAACGTTTTTCGGTAACTCCAGACTGTTGCAGATAATTACGTGGTGGTGAGCCTGCCATGGTAAACACCAAACTGTGTTCAGCCTTTATTAAACAGCTTGTATATATATATGTATGTATGTATTTATTTATTTGTTTGTTTTTTATTAATTTTTTGTTCTCTCTCTTTGACAGGTGAACCAAGCTGTCAAAGATGTTCAAAAAGGATACATAGAGAATTTAGAGTCGATTGAAAACTGGTTAAATTATAGGTATGCAATAAAGCACACACAATCCCTATCATCCCTATCCTCCTCATCCTCCTCATCCTCCTCTTCATCTTCATCGTCATTGTCATCATCATCATCATCATCATCATCATCATCATCATCATCATCATCATCATCATCATCATCATCATCCATCTGTGTGTGATAGAGAGAACTGTCATGCACAACTGACCCCAACCAGCTTACAAATAATCTTATTCCATTTGGGAGATACCACAGATTTACAGCCCTCCTTAACACATTATGGCAAAGGCTTGGTCAAGTCTTTATATGACATCATCTAGTCACATGTGCTTCTTATTTCATTCCTTGCCGGACGCAAAAGGAATCTTTTGTGACGGTGATTGCGTGTGTGTGTGTGTGTATGTGACACTCGCTTTTAAACACTGTTACTCAAAACTTTCAAAGTGGATTAATTTCATAGTTGGTATGTAGATCCGCCTTATTGAGTACAAGAACCCTGTTCTTTTCTGTATAGGTCAAAGTTCATTTGAGGTCGAAAGAGGTCAAAGTCTGAATACTTTGTAAACATGATATAAACTCAAAAAGTACATCTTCATCCTGGGATTGCAGATCCAGCTTGGCGAGTGCAAGAACCCCGCTTGAAATTGGTAGATGTCAAAGGTCACATGAGGTCAATCTGCAAACTTTTGAAACATGATCACTCTAAAATTAAAGCTACAATTAATCTCTGAATTCTCCAAATGCTATAATTTTCTTTCGGTAAATGTAGTTTTGTCAATTTCAGTTCAGCTTAATTTCTTGAAAGTGACTCTATTGATCTTCAACGAAACAAACAGTCATCCAGGAAATTTGCTTCAAAGAGTTGATAGCCTTGTGTGGGTTGCTTTAAAAACACTCAAGTGGCCCTAATAGGCTTTCACCCTGTGAGCTTCAAGGGGTCAACAGGTAATCGCAAATGGTCTCAAAATTGGCTCAAGGGGTCAACAGGTTATCCCAAATGGTCTCAAAATTGGCCATATTCTCTGTGATTTATACTAGATGACTTTAAGCTGCAGGTTGTGTAAATATT
Source organism: Apostichopus californicus (assembly GCA_020650975.1). Classification (NCBI taxonomy): domain Eukaryota; kingdom Metazoa; phylum Echinodermata; class Holothuroidea; order Aspidochirotida; family Stichopodidae; genus Apostichopus; species Apostichopus californicus. The sequence goes on along the minus strand of JAIPMN010014110.1, from coordinate 4,586 downwards.
TCACAGTGCATAAACAATGTCTTGTTAACTGTCATTTCATAAATAAACAATTATTAAAGGGATGGTTGGTAGCAGAACTTATTTGCTAGCTCAAATTTGGTAAAAGAAACTGACCATTCGATCATGCATGAAACATCTCTGTGTCCACATTTCACCAAGAGAATAAAAATGGTTAAGATCTAAATAGTACTATGACATTAAAAAATTTACAAAAATTACAGCTCCCAGATACATTATTTGAACTAGGATATTCTCCCAAACCAGAGCCAAATTTTCTTAGCTGTTTTTGGGTGGGGGGGGGACAAAGATCTTTATCATATTAGCAAAACATGACGGCTATGTTTTTGTCCCATTTAAGTGGAGTTGCTCTGTGATGGATAACTTCTCCAGACAGTTAAGAAGGATGTTGTTGTTCTGTTTGAGAGATACCGTAGTGTAAGTGGTTCACCCGGTGACTAATATTTTGTTAATCTAACATGTCATAGTGCTTCTAGGATCTGAAAGCTTAAAACTTTCTCTCTGTTTATCGTTTGCAGGTAGAAAGTGTTGAGTGGTTCAATATTTCTAATTCTGCCACAGCTCAATGTGAAAATGCACCAACTGGACCATTCCCCCCCCCCGACTTAAGTTGAGAGGTGTGGGTGGAGGTTGGTTCCCCCCTTTTAATTTACACTCCATTATTCTAATGTATTAATGGAATAATTCTCGTTGATATTTTTGGTTTTCAAATATTTTCCTGTTGATGCACATTTCAGTAGAAATCAGTGTTACTTCCCATGAAAACCATTTGCAGTGTCTAGTTTATCATATGATATCAATTGACAATCTTTTGACAGATGGTGGTTCTTTCTCGGGGTCAGTTGCTCCATACTTTTCGTGCTGGTTTTGATGATCTTGGGCTTCACCATGGGTACCATATGCTGCAGGAAGGGAAGTCCAAGGGATCGTTCAAGCATGTCAAACTGTGGTGGGAACTGTCTCATGTGGTAAGTAGCACAACCATTAAATATTAGTACAACGATAGCCACCAAAACACTAGAGACGGAAAACCGGGCACTCGTCTAATTGGTTAATGTTTAATAAATTTATTAAAAATTTTTAAAATGTTTTAAAAAAGGTTTTGGAAATGTAGGATTTTTTCCAATTTGTAGGAATCTGAAGGGGAGTGGAGGGACTAGGGTGGAGATAGGGGTGTATTGGGTGAGTGGTGGAGTGAAGCATTGCCTCTCTTGCATGGATTATGTTTTTTGGTTATGGTTAGTACACTGCTTGTCTTGGTATCATCTTTCAAGAGGAAAACTAAGGAGGTGGTACATCATTAATGAAATCTAATAAGATACTCTGTTATTGACATCCACAGTACCTCTACTTTCAAGTGTATTAGATTTAAAGCCACTGTCACTCTGGTTTACAAACTTTTAAAGGAAAGAGCGATATCTCCAGGCAACTGAAAGTTGCCTAGAACAAAGTTGTTACCATAGAAATAGTGAGGTTAGGTGAGGTGGGGATAGTCTATGACTCTGTCACAAATGGGCAGTTAGAAATTGTTTCCTGGATGTGGGGTCACGGTGGCCAGGACTTTATTTTTTCCCCCTCCCTATTTCTTGAAGTTTGTCACTGGCATAAATGTAAATTTGATACACAGATAATGGCATTTATGAAATGAATTCCGCTATGGTATGGACAAATAATCTGTTACCTAATCATACATGTAATATTTATATGCTCGATATAACAAAAAGTCAACTTTAAAACAACCTCACATAAGATATCTTGACAGTTGTGTCCGTGTCTTCTTCCTCCCACCAAAACAGGACAGTTTTCTTTATGTTCGTGCTGTTCCCGATCCTCATACTCCTGACCTGTGTGATGTTTGCCGGTTTCAGCTTAGCCACCGCTACCTGCACGCCTCTCGAGACCTTCGAGATTTTCAGAGAGGTAAGACTTCTGTGAAATCTTTCTTCAAAGTAACATATCAGAGATTTTGTAAGCTTAGTCGTCAGAATGACAAGTGCTGTTCATCATGACAGCTCTTGTTGACTTACATTAGTCGCTCGGCTATTTTCAGAGGGTCTTAAAGTCTTGCGTTAAATGATGCAATGTTAATCGACTAAACAACAAGACATTTTCGACAAGCTTCCTAAACCGTATCTCTTGCTGCCAGTTGGCGATAGAGGCGCAATCCTGGTCTTTATTGGGGGGCTACCAAGTCTTCCAGTGTGTCAAGTGACTCAGTGTTGGTAGAGGTTTATATAAATTCGCAGATATTATTCTTAAGTCATTGTAAAGATGATGTCGTTTCACGTCTGTATTCGTCTTAGTCGTAAATAAGCATTCTACCAGAGTCACCTAGGCCCTAGGTATGTAGAAAATAAGTTCCCCAACCCCCCCGCCCCCCTCTCCCCCCTCCATTAAGCTGCAATGGTGAGTATTAAACATATCCAAGTCAGCCTGATTTTCAGAGAAAATTATTAATAGTTGCCTTTCCTCGTGAGATCCTGCAGATTATCAAAGTGGAAAGAATCGATGGACAGAGGATTTTTTTTGTTATGTTATGGGTCTTCTTTTATCCCCGCAGACTATCGACTACCCGAATACCCTCACCGATGGCTACTTGTTGGGAGACATCATCTACGGTAACGGTTCTTACGAGGTAACCATCTCGGGGATGCTAGATTCATGCAAAGTGGATGACACTTTATACAAAGCCATCAAACTGGACTATTTGATCGACTTTGACGAAATGAAAAAGGTGAGTGCAGTCCACCGATATAAATCAGAGATAATAGTAAAGAAGGAGAAGATTAGAGGTTTTTAGCTTCTGAATTAGTCCTTGCCAATGTCAAGAGATTATCTCGTCGAGCGGAATAAAGTATCCTGTATACCTACGGGTGTTTTACGTCGATGAATTAACAACCGGATCCATATTATAGCACACCGCCTTTGTTTGGTGGATTTGTGTTTGGGGTGAAAAGTGTAACAAATAATTAGCATTTTTCAGGAAATAAGCGGTGCAAAGGGCATTTTTTACAGAATGTTTAAAAGAATATCATCTCTTTTGATAAAGTACTCTCGTAAGATACAAATGCTAATCGCTGTGACTGGTCTTACTTGGTTTACGTTTCCTTATTCTTACATTTGCCTTATTTTCTTCACAGTGCAGGAATAATGTCTTTTGGTGGTATTTATATTTACCTGCCTTGTTGTTTCTATGAAGATAAAAGGAAAGTTTTTCTGGGGAAAGACTTTTTGTTTCATTAAAGAGGAATTTATTAAAACAATTGAGTAACCTTGTTAGCTAGGCCTGGGCGGGCGGGAAGAGCTGGCTGCGTCAAATTGTCTACTGTTTTCCGGATATGACATAGAGATTAACCCCAAAAAATTGCGGTTAAGGGGTTATCCTTCGAAGAACCAATCTTTGTTCTGGCTCCTCTTCTTTAGCCAAGCTGAAGTCTTTATGTTTTAAACTGAACTAAAAGTGTTGTTTATATGTGAAGGCTCTATTAGTTATTCCTTGATTTATAGGTGGTGCTTCAGGACTGGATGAAACCTTCATTTAAACCTTCTTTTTTGTTCCCTCTTGCAGAAATTTGAGGATCTAGAAGGCCAATTGGATGGACTTGTAGGAGACATTGAAGACATCTCGTTGGATCTAAATGATATCATTCCCGCCGAATTACAAGACGAATTAAATGACTTGATTTCGGAAGTAGGGATCAATGACTTTGATGCCGAGGCGTACCAAACGCTGGTGAGTACCACCACCTGGTAGAAAGAAAACTAATGTGTGATGCTGGTGGGTACCCACCACTTGGTAGAAAGCAAAGTGATGTGTGGTGCTGGTGGGTACCCACCACCTGGTAGAAAGCAAACTGATGTGTGGTCCCAGTCTTTAGATTGATGATAATGACAACCATGGGGACAAATTCAGGGACTGTGGGGTGAACTGCGAGAACAACTGTGGGGTGAACTAAGGGGACAACTGCGGGGTCAAGGACGATGATCATAGCAACAACGACAACCATGACAGCAGCGATGGAGATGATATATTTGCTCTGCTTAAGCCAGATGAGGAAGTCTAGTTTCTTACCAGATCTACTCATCCCATGGCAGCACCTGTCTCTGCTTTGCGGTCGCACACTCATTCTATCTTCTACCATCGTTGAAATATTGTCCTTCAAATTCTCTCTCCAATAAAATCCCGTCAAGGTCTAATTTTACAAAACTCTCAGGAATTATTGTTTTTTCCTCCCCCTGCAGATTCTAGTCCGTAGGTTTCCATTTTTTGGAGAGCCGTTCCGCGAGTATCTCATTCACAGATTCTCATCCCACGAAGTTGTACCGACTACGTCTATTGGGAGAGCTTAATATTTATTATATATGTCATTTTTGTGAGAGTTGACATGATTTCATATGATTCATGCCAGGTCGGAGTTCACACCTTGTCTCTCTGTTTTCTCATTTTTCTTCTTTGTTAACAGTCTCCCCAGAATTCAAACATCTTGTCCAAATGAAAAGAATTGAGATAAACGTTTTACTGTTTGTTTGTGTGCTCAAAAGGCATCACCATAAGCTCTTTCACATAT
>JAIPMN010014108.1:0-13778 GCA_020650975.1 Apostichopus californicus | reverse complement strand
CCCCCCCCCCCCCCCCCCCCCTGACTGTATGGACGCTCCGCTACTGGCGGCAACAGAAGAGGGCCTCAACTTTGATCAATTTGTTTGAATAATATTTCATGGCGAGTTGTAGCAGAAGATAACACTGAATCCACGAAACCTTTTGAAAAGCTTGAACATTATATAAGAAATATCCTTAAGTTGGTAGATCATCTTGTAAAAGAAAATGTCCCAAATGTTTGTACCAGTGTACTATATGCATGTAGATGCTAGAAGTTAAAAGGACGAACAACGCAACAGATTCTGACAAATGGATGGGAGATAACATCCGGATTGAATTGGTTGAAAAGATTATTAGCTTGAAACCAGCGCAGAGCTCCCAACTGACCCGCATTTCGCGGGTTGGACTCGCATTCTAACACCCAAACCCGCTGACCCGCGCAAGCGTCCGAAAAACCCGCATTGTAATTGTCAAGTATACATAAAAAAATTGCATCAAATGTTGACTTTCTATTTAGCATAATAAAGTATAAAACCTCCTTTACAGCATCATTTGAACCTCAAATTAGCCTATATTTCTTTTCATTGGGGTGAGCAGCGAACATTTGCATGCCACGGGATGTTACACACAAAACAATGCATATTTCTCAGAAAATATTGGGTGACAAAAGCCTTTCTAAGTGCCCTTATACCCCTCCCCCAGGACGACGATTCGTGGCATGGACCCGCATTTGCCTTCTCAAGAGTTGGGAGCTATGCAGCGGGAATAAACCGCGAGGGATCGATCAACTCTAGGCTGCAATGATATGTGCTATGAACATGATCGAATTTCTTAAGCCGTCAAAAAGAGGTTAGGGATATAGGATAGAGACAAGGGAGAGAGAGGATGGAACGAAAAACAATGGAAGATGAAGAAAGGAAGCAAATAATACTTCCGGAGGAGATGGGGAGATAGGGAGAGCAAGAAATAGATCATGACTGCAGACAGGGACATAGCCAGGGGGGTAGCAGGAGGAGCGACTGCTCCCCCCTTTCAGTGTCGAAAAAAATGTTTAAAAACTGTTTTTTATTAGCATGGTATTTTGCCAGTGCTCTTTTGATCTTGAATACTCGTCAGCTCCGTTAACTCGATTATAATCGTAGTAACATTCAGGCCTACTGATTCAACTACTTACGTCGTTTGGCAACTGCAATTAGCTACATTTACCCTATAGCCAGGCGCGAAGCCAGGAATTTGCCAAGGGAGGGGCGAAAATGTAGGCAAACTATCAGAGCCGTAGATATGGCATTGCAAACTATCTAAGCATAGCGCCACCATAATTGGCGCGAAGCGTACAATAAAATTTTGGCTGAAAATGCCTCCCAAATTGCTGGAAATGGCACTTCCCAGGCCTTGTCAGTTGCATCTTAGCATTTTCTCTTTTGAAATTACTAGCGATATCATAAAAACATTAAATAAAAAAATAAAAATATGCTCGAGGCGGGAGGGGCGGCTGCCCCCTTCGCCCCCCCCCCCCTTGGCTACGCGCCTGCCTACAGTTGGCCACTGCGTAATAAAATACATATTGCCTACCTAACCGCACTCGATGGAGTGTCACGAACCGTATGCACAACGACGTCGACAACGTTCGTTCTCATCCTTTCTATAATTCGTCCTAGTTAGTTGTTACGAACAGCATGTTATGAAGCTAAGCTAGCAATCGTACGTGATATGCACTTCCTATAAATAATTATTAAACTGCTAATACACTGCGATAACGATATTTGTTTTTAGGCCACTGCACATCTGGCTGTCTTACAAAATATGAAAGTTAGAATTGTCCATCGGTTAAGTTCGTCAAATGTATTAAAGTCCAGACATTAGACAATAAACAAGAATCATCCTACTGGAAAAATTGTAAAAGAGCACTAAGTTTGTCTTTCTGATATAGTATAAATCTGCTGATAATATGATATCATATGATAATGATGAAACTGGCAAAACATTGCACCAGATCGCATCTAAGGACCTTCAATTGTTCAAAAATATCTGAGAGGAGAGGGCTAACCCCTCACGTTAGACCCCTCCCCCATATCAATCGCAAAAAGTGCTCCCCCCCCCCTTTCAAATTTCTGGCTACGTCGCTGATTGCAGAGAAGAGACAAACAACAAGGTTAAACTCCAGAGAGCTATTTTCCGGCTGACAAGTTAGGATTATTTGGTAAATCAATTAATTCGTCATAAATGGGTGCTTTCATGTTCGGTTCACTGAGTATGCTCTGTCTTTATAGAATATCAGTAAGTAAAACCTACATAATTTACTTGCTGAATCCTGAGCTAACTGTCAATTTAAAAATGTGGAAAGAAGCATGAATATTTGTGTAAAATTGATTCATTTCATGTTTTAAAATGAACAATGGATATTCCCTTTATGCATAAATATGCAAAGGGAAGATTGAGCTAACTTTGAGTGTTTTGTACACTTTTTATAACCAACAGTACTAAACACAAATAATCATTTCTATGTAAATAACAAAGAATACGTCAAACACTGGATTTAGAAGAATCATGAATATGCATGTCATATTGGAGGTGATGAGCTATTTTGATATCTGCTATTAACAATCATGTCAGCCCTCAATCAGTTCATTACTGTTTGTGAAAATTATTGCAATGAATCTGGACGAAATGCAGAGATCATACTTATATAGGCACAAACAAATTTGATTTAGTTTTTTCTTCTTCCGAATTTCTGTGTTAGTATAAAATCTAAAATTTGATGCATATATGCATAACCTGTTTCATCTATCCAGTCAGTTGTGACAATTTACTAATGCTAATACCTCTCTAAACTGTCCTCTAATATCATTCTTCAAAGCACTGGTACTGGCAGTACACACAGTTACTAACCTTGATCTTTTAGAAACATAATACTCATACTGCTCGTACTGACAATACGAGTGCTCTGAAGCGGGACATGACACTACAGTGTAGGAAAAGTTGTCCCAACTGGGTGATCTATCATCCCGGCTATTCATATTCCAACTGAAAGGGCATCGGAAGAGGATTCATTAGCATTAAGAACTTGTGAAGAAAAACCTCTCACATACAATGGACATTATATTTCTAACCCCCCCCCCCTAGGTAAAGAAAGCTATTTCAGTAACATCTGTTAGACTAATTGGGAGACTAATAAACAATTCTTGTAGTTTCGCTTTCAGAGGCAGCTAAAATCCAGGCAATTTGTTTGCCATTGAAAGTTGAACCAGAACGCAAAATGCATTGTGGTTTCGATGAGGTTACATGAGCAGTTTTCTTCATGAATCCGACGTAATGTATAGTGATGGTGTACTACATACTTGATATTAGTAATACAGTGAAAGCAGTGTGATGCGACAAACAATAAATTCACCATGACACAGGCTGTCCTGAAATTACCATTGACCTCAACAACAGGATTCTTGTACTAAATGTGATAGATACATCAACATACTAAAATATGACATATGTCCTTGTTGAAATATTGCGTAAAACATGATTTTCACAATTTGACCCCTGGTGAACTCAAACGACCATTGACCTCCGTCCACAACATTAGGCTTCTTGTACTCAATGTGGTACTATTACATACTAAGTATGCGATCTGCCCAAGCTTCCCATGCGATATTATGTTGAGGAAGGCGTGTTAGTGTAGAGAGACAAGTAAGAGGGAAATAGTTGCAAATTCCACTTAATATTATTTGCAGTTTCTCAAATTGTTCTGACAACGATATGGTAGTATCAAAACTAAACTACAGAAGATTTAAAGGTAAAAAGAAAACAAAGTATAGACTGTTAGTTTATAAACAGATAAACTTCCAACTCAGCCACTACTGAACAACCTTACTGCTTAGTACTCTTCAATAAAGCTTTTTGGTTTATTAATGACTCTATACCCCTGGAACTGGTCCCCTGAAGCTGCTCCTGAGGGTTATCAGTGTGAGTTTCAGATGAGCTCAAATCATATTCATTCACATTTTGAGGTAAGACAACATTTGCCTCTTTTATCTTCATCAAATGCCACTTATTTCGCCTAAGGTCCCCTTTTGGAGTTTCAACAATGAATGAATTTGGTTGTTTTGATTGACTTAGCACCTTGGCTGGATCCCAAGTGCCATTTGAATTTCTGACTCTGACTGTATCACCTGGATTCAGTGTTGAGAGAGGTTTCGTATTTCTGTCGTAATACAATTTCTGTTTGTAATTTGTCGGTCTTGTAATTTGGCAATGACATTGTTGCCACTGTTTTGAATTTGTGGCTTGAGAAGTTGACTAGTGATTGGCAGTGTTGTTTTTAGCCTTCGACTCATTAACAACAGTGCAGGAGATCCAAGATTATTGTCTATGGGATTGTTTTTGTACTCCAAAAGACTTTAATGTGGATCCTTTTGGTCAGTTTTTGCTTTTTTGAGCAATTTCTTCATTGTCTGTAGAGGTTGCATGATTGAACTGCCAGACTTGTGCAAAACGCTTGAACACCTGACTTGAAAATTGTGGCCCATTGTCCGGTATTCCATGTCTGGCAAATATAGACTTTAGGATATTGACTAAAGGCTACACCTTCACTAGTTGTCTGTCTTAACTCAGAGACTTCTACAAACTTCGAATAATAGTCTACGACTAACAAGAATGTTTTGTTTTCCAGGTAAAACAAATTAGTTCCTACAGTCTCCCATGTCCTTTTTGGTATTGGGTGAGGCTGAAGGGGTTCTTTGGCAATTGGCGTATTGGTACATCAAAAATGTAAAACATTTTAAAAACATGTCAACAATTTGACTCATCAATCTGGGCCAAAATACTACTTCCCTTCTCCTTCTTTTGCACCTTTCTATCCCATGGTGACCTCCATGAATTTTGACCAATGTTTCGTTTCTGAGGTAGGTGGGAACAATGAGTTTTTCACCCTTAAATAGCATATCTTCAGCGATATGTATTTCTTCTTTGTAATCCCAATAGGGCCAATACTCTTTTATCTCATCAGACACAGCTGATTTACTTGCTGGCCACCCTTCCTCAGTGACCTCTTTGAGTTTTTGCAGGGTCAGATCTTTTCTAGTTTCATCAATAAACTGATTTTTCTGTCATTGGCAAGTTGGTCACCAATGTGTGGACTACAAGTTCAATTTTCTTTGTCAAATTCATCATGTGTCTGATCTACCTCTAAATAGGCCCTGGAGAGAGTATCAGCAATGTTCATCTCTTTACCTGGTATGTATTCAACCTTGAGATTATAACGTTGAACCCGCATCAACAATCTATGAATTCTGGGAGGTGCTGATACAAGAGGTTTTCTCATGATAGCCTCGAGGGGCTTATGGTCAGATTCAACCACAACCTCTTTGCCATAGATATATTGGTGGAATTTTTCACACCCATACACGATGGCAAGCATTTCGTTTTCAATTTGTGCATACCCCTGTTGAGTTGGGGTCAATGACCTTGACGCATAAGTCAATGGATGTTCCTCTTGTAACAATATCAAAATATCGAAGTACTGGTGCCTTTGTGGCGAGTTCTTTCAGTTTTTTGAAAACATTGTTCTCGTTCAGTGTACCAATGCCATTCAATTTCCTTTGTGAGCAGCATTCTTAGTGGTGCTGATTCTTGTGACAGGTCTGGTAAAATTTTCCCAAGTACTGTATCATACCTAAGAACCTCTCTAGATCCTTCCTAGATTCTGGTTTGGGAGTTGTGTGACAGCCTCAATTTGTCGGGGTCTGGCTTCATGTCATCTTTTGTTAGAATGTGGCCTATGTATTTGATTTCAGTTAGACCTACCTTGCATTTGTCTTTGTTCAATTTAAGGTTGTGATCCTTAGCTTTTTCAAGAACTTGACGCAATATATTGTCATGTTCAGTGCGTGTTTTGCCCCACACCAAGATATCATCAATGTACGTGTGTACACCTTCTATGCCTTCAAATAATTGGGCAACCGTTTTGTGGAATACCTCTGGTGCACTATGGATGCCAAATGGCAGCCTTAAAAAATTGTACCTGCCAAAGGGTGTGTTAAAAGTGCATAATTTGGCACTTTCCTGATCAAGGGGGATTTGCCAAAAGCCCTGGTTGGCATCAAGCACTGAGAAAAATTGGGCCCCAGTCAGGTTACTGGTAAATTCATCCACTGTTGGTAACTGAAAATGTTCCCTTTTTATGGCTTTATTAAGGTCCCGAGGATCTAGACAGATTCTTAACCTTCCATTTGATTTTTCAACAATGGGACAGTGGGACTCTCCACTTTTTCAATGATATTGTCCTTTTCCATTACATCTAACTCTTTGCGCAGCTGTTTCCGTAAGGCAACTGGCACTTTTCTTGGTGCATGGATAATTGGCCTGGCTTCTGGATCCACTTCAATGTGATGCTCTTCCTGTAAACATCCTCCAAACAAAGACTGTTGGTTTCATCCTCGAGTGTTTTGTCGCTTATGTTTATGACCCTTTGAATTAATCCAAATTTCTCACAGCTTTGTAATCGTAGTATGGGTTGTGATGTCATATTTGTCACATCATATAGTATGTGTTCTATTCATATAAATGTTTCTTATGTCATTTCACTATCGTATTGTTGTGTGCACCCTTCTCGTATCAAGCCTTAACTAAGTAGCACGTAAATAAACACTGGTTAAATATACACGAATATCTCAGTCATCTTTATCCATCGAGTCCTCTTGAGCCAACCAAATACTACCCGCTAATATTACATGGTGGCAGCGGTAAACTTCATCCTTTTCATCACGGAACAAGGACACTATAACCAGTTAGAAATTACGATATCGGACAGCAGACCCTACTTTCTGCAATAACGGGGAGCCGCACGCGATATATTTTTTCGTAGTACAGCGAGGGGAAAGTCATGAATTATTCATTTTTCACTTGTAACAGCGAACAGCGCTGTTGTACAACTTTGCACACGCTCGTGATCACGTACACTGAATCATTGGCAGAAAGTTTTTTCCATCACCTACGTACGTTGTACATGAGATTATGTTGAACGTATAAAAACCTAGCAAAAAACATGACCGTAACTTCGTGCTTCTGTTCAAATGAAGATACCTACGAGAATGTCAGTGCCTTGGCTGACTTTGAGCTAGGCATGAGTGTACTTTTTACTTTTTTACTTTTCTAACTATAGCGTGGCCCTTGTTCACGGTTTAATTGTTACTCTTTGTCTTTCCATTTCCTAGTCCGATTAGCTATGACCCATGGAACATGTATTATTACTATTAATAAAGTTAGTCTGTTTAGGCCTCAAGTTCTAGCGTGCCATAATTCGTTAATTTCTAGAAGTATTCAAAAAGTACTTTCCTGTTCAAAGACATAAGGCTGTAGTCTATGCTGCATCCATACCTGATTGAAAAACACTTTTGTTACAGTTTACCTGCCTTTGGCGATCGCTTTTAGACGAGCAGCCAAATCCAGTATATCAAATCCCTTATATGTTATATGCATGGGCAACAGAATCTTTAGATGACTCATCTCACGGCAGAAGGTCCCACAGCTAGCCTTAGTGAAACATGTATTCATAACCACTGACTCGCAGGCGAAAGAGGATCACATATCACTAACCACAACAGAGAGTGCTGTTAATCGTCACGATTACAAGTTAGTGGGCTAATAATGCCTCTTTACACCCCTTCCCTATCAATCACTCACACCCAAACCATTAGAAATTCGCATCAAGTCCACTTCGCTTTTCATTGTGTACTTTCCAGACCCAGACATTCTTCACTGTGACTGGTCAAGGGAATTATGAGCCTCAAAAATCTGCTCGTCCACTGGATACTCGCTTCACCATACAACATTTTTACTAATTACACACAGTACTTACCAATCATATCGTCACACCATACAAAATACGAACTTTATTACACATCATGTACAAGTAGTAGCCCACATAACGTTTAGTTGTTCGCTATTGCTTTTCGTGACTGAGAAACAAGTAATCTGAATATTTATAAAAATGTATGAATAATTCATGACTTTCCCCTCGCTGTACTACGAAAAAAAATATCGCGTACCGCACCGTTAAAATTAAAGCTAGGCCTATGCCCATACTATAGCTTAACGTTATCGTCCATGCTAAATTGCTGCAACGACTCTATCTTTATTTAAGTTGTTAGTTTGCTACTTTGTCTACTTTTTTAATTTTGATATGCCAGTCGGCTGATTTCTAACAATAAATTCGTCTCCTTCTTTTAAATTTGAACGAAAACTCACTTGCATTTGGTTGATCGATGTCTTTATCTGTTTCGCCGTACTCGGTATACACACGTTCTGCGGAGAGCGGGGGAAATGGGGCGCGGCATTCGGATGTTGTGAAACAGGCTTACACCGGTGTATAGAAAAAAATCCATGCGAGCCTTACACAGTTTTTACACCTATTTGCGTTTAAAACCTGGATAGTGGGGAACATGCTCAGAACTCACTAACAACCTCTGAGCATGTAATTGACACCCCATTTGACTGTATTTTGATGAATCTAAAATCGGGGATATCCCCGTTTCGCGGAGTATCCCCAGTTGACGGGTGTGTATCCTAACGATTATCCCCGATAGTCGCCGTTCACGCACGCACACACCCACACGCGCGCACACATACACACACACACACACACACGCCAACCTGACTACATAGGTTCCTTTTGCTAAAGCAAGGAACCAAAAACTATGGATGTTTTGGTTAAGCGAAAAGCGGAGTGTTCTTAGATGTTTCAAATAAGTGCTATTTGGCGGATATCAGATAGACTTGCGCCGAGTAACCTGAGCACCTTTCTAATGAAATGCTTTTATTAATTATAAATTCCATAAAATGAGAAGTGTTAAAAGTACCATACGAGTGTCCCGAGGGTAGTTCATGCGGGTCCCGAGAAGTGATCGATGAGATAAGAACCTAGAGGTAAGGGTACAGTTGATATGGAGAGTCCACATTGGAACCTCAGTAAGTACCAGGTGAGCGCCACTACTGATATAAGATGTGAATTACTGATGGAACTCGGAACATCCTTTGGAAAGTTGCTGATAGGTGATCCTGCTTTCTACAGCATATCTGTGAATTAACATGCCAATTGCATACTGATCATCTGAAGAAAAAGTAGTCCGTGACTGGAAAACTTAATTAGACTTTTGCACAATGCAGTAAATCAAGAATTGTGCAAAAGGGGTGTTAAAATGAAGTATTCAAATTAGATTACCTAATTTAAACACAATTATGATACATTGCATGTAAATTGACAAATACCAAGCAATATATCCAGACCGCTAATACGCTTCATGAATTAGAATTTTGAAACACAAATACCGCAACGTTACATCCAGAACCGTTCAAAGCAATGTGATGAAATGAAACCCAAATATCTAATGATGACTAACTAAAGCTAAAAAAACAATATTGTTAAGACTTGCTTGAGAAAACTGTAACCGTATATGAAGTACCTCTAAAACACGACATCACATATTCCCAAACACCAATAGGAAAACATCCACAACCTCTTAAACACCTACAATATATCTAGAACCAATACAATAAACAATCTAATATCATCAATCAGAAAGCGCTCAAAAGGATATGTACAGAACCGAGAGGAGAAGTAATAGCACATCTGGAATCGTTAAGTATACTCAGAGTACATTCTATCCTACGGAAAGATCAATAATTTCAAATCTCTTTTAAGTTAATGGCTTTTAAGTTAAAGGCATTTGTAATTGTATACATGTAGACGATGTACATATGTACGAGGTGTTTGTGTACATTCGGAGTTGCGATACGTTTAGTTTTATAATCATAAATTCAAAATGTATTCAGTCAATGAATCATTTTAGGCCTAGTCGAATATGCATTGGCCATGAAGACGGCGAGCGAGTGTGTGCCAGCCAGTGAGTGTACACAAAAAGGCATTTGACGATGTGTCTGTGTCTTTTGACTTGTTAACTAGTTGTATATAGCTTGCCTTATAACCTATACGTATACGTAAACCTATACGGAAACCTATTGGCTCGCTGAGGGCCAATCAGGATCGAGGAAATAATTTACCGAAAATATATTTATCTATATTTATGTTCTCAATCTGATTGAGTGATTGAAACAAAATTGAATTAGATTGATATCAAATTGGATTAAATAAAATTGATTTGGATTGAGTTTTAAGGGTCAATACTGCAGTACAAATTGACCGAAACTAACAACTATCTTTTGTTTGTGTAACGTAAGTGATTCCGGTCACCCTGTTTGATTTTCTGAATTATTCTGCTGCTTATTCCAATAATTTAGAAATATACCAAAATATTCACTCTTTCTGCTCGAGGCTCGTACGCGTAACTACATCTGTTTTACTCGCATTCGTACTCATGACTTTGTACTCTTGCTTTAAGGATGATGCATTCGCACTTGTCTCGTAGTATACATAAATGTATTTCACAATACCTCCCCGTCTGTCCTGCAGCACGTAGTCTCATATAATAAAATGATCTCGTATTGTAAGATGGAGGTGACCGTCGATTGGTCTCTTCCTAAAATACTACACCATATTTGCTCAGTTCCGACGGTGGCGAGGAGGAAGGTTAATGCTGCATATATCTAATTTACAAATCCCCTAATGGTATTCCCATAATGTGTGTATGGAAATGAATTTTAGCAAACATGGATAATCTGGTGAACAAGCCCCAGCATCAAAGGTTTAAGGAAATTATCTATTTAGGAGACATGTGAGTTGAATTCAGCGTCAGGGGGCTGCCATTTGATGAGATATTAGGGTATAAGAGGTGACACTTATTGCGGTTAACTTTTTTTCGGGGCAAATATTCACTGTCCAAATTGTTTTTACTCTTTTGACCACCTATACTTTTCTAGTCCTTCTACGCAACTAAGAACCTTGGCGTTTGAGGGATCAGTGTATTCAGTTACCTTCCCAGACGGTAAGTCTGAGACTCCAATAACACATTTCATACTTTCTTTCGCTTTTATCCCATCACTAGAGAACGCCAGAACAAGACCGAGGCGGTGGAAGCATTGCCAAAGACCTTTATATTCGATTGTTTATCACCGTTTACGTCAAAGACTATATGCATAACAATATATGCAGCCTAAACTTATATTAACATGAATTCAGTTTTAATTATTTACCACATAAAAGAAAACTGTGCAGTTTCGTTTTAAATTTGATTTCGTTGCTAGTTTCGGAACAAAATGAAACAATTTTGGACTGTGCCCTACAGCCTACGGATGTCCCGATTGCCCTTAGATACAATTCAATTAAACTTAACTGTTATTTTTTATCATCTTAAAATTAAGTTTAATTAAATTGTATCCACAACAATAACCAAAAATATTTCTATAGGTGCTACTCGAATCTTCTAATTCACCTCTTCTGTCACCGATTTACATTAACAGTAGAAAATGGGTAAAGGCTAATAATTTCCTCTGAAATATATGTAGACAGTGAACATGAAGCAGGTGTGGATATACTAAAAATTGTTTTACAAAATAGTCCGAAAATGTAACCATCATTCAACGTTTGAAGAAATGCATTAAATGCTTAATTGTTTTAGTTTGTTTAATGTTGTGATTGGAACTACTTTACACGGAATTGGCACACTTCGTGCATGGATACTTCACAATTCACATTTTTGTAAATATTGTCTTGTGCCCCGATGGTCTATGGTCTATTCATTTCTGTTCATGGAGGCAGTAAGAAACGGAAACAGATGATAGATAACTCGGATAAAGGTTTCTTGTATGCCAATGCGTATGTTTAGACGATAACAAAAGTATCATGTTATTTGCCCACACGTTGTCATTTAAAACTGCTATGACACGTTATATGTAACCGATAGTTAAGAAACATTCCACCTTGAAAAATACCACCTCTCTGTTACAAAAGTTTCATACGTTACAACATAATGTTTTGTATTGTATTTTTATTCAGTATGTTCGATCTAGACAAAAAGCATAGCAAGTGCTCTCTATTTTATATTGTGAACTTTTTAAATTAAGTTATATTATGATTCACATCTTTACAGTGAAAACATGGCTTCTTTCTTTTGCAATCTTTGAATAGATGGCCTTTATTTAAGCATTTGAAACAAACTACCTTCCTTTTGGACCATCTCACGCCGTTTTCTTATGTCGGTCACTTTCCGACATTCATCACTCCAGTGATTGCCTTTACCACAAAACAAACACGGTCGTCTGTACACTTGGGAAGCATCTTGAGCAAAATTTGCGGTAGGTAGTTTGTTTGTTGGTTGTTGGATTGAATCACTAGATTCCTCTTTTGATTCTCTTGTTTTACTGGTATTTCCAGTTGTTATGGTTAACAAATGGAAATTCTTTAGGAAGTCCAAAAATTCTTGCATGGACTGTTCTTTTTTGTGTTTTTTTTTTTTGGAGGAATCTCATCTTATCCATTTCAATGGTCAAGGACCTTGGCAGTTTGTCTGTCAATTCTGGTACATAAACATTGAGAGCTTCATCTGGTACACCCTGCCTCTTTAAGGCCACTGTGAGAGCATTGGTCTCATCAACAAACTTTTCTAGATTTTCCCATATTCTCTCTCACTTGATTCATGGAATGGAGGCTGTTCCAGAGGGCCCTTTTCTGGTGCATTTTATCACCATACTGCTCCTTTAATATGGCAACTGCATCTACATATTTGTTTCCTTCTAGGCCCAGTCCTTTGATTTTATCGTAGGCAGGACCAGTCAAGAGTTGAAGGAGATAATCTAGCTTTTGTTTGTTACTCAACTGTGGTTGGCTGTCTACATTAATCTCAAAAGACTCCCAAAAATTAGGCCATTTGAGAATTTCACCCGCAAATGTTGGCAACTGGATTTTAGGGAGCTTGGTCATTATTGGTGACCGAACTGACTGTCCACTTATGGCTCCTTGTGGTGAGCTTGACGTTGGATTTTGGAGAGTGTCTAACAACCTATGTTGGTCTAAAGTTCTTTGATCTTTGATTTCTTGAAGGAGCTGCATTGTTTGTGACTGATTTTGTTGATTGGCCTGCTGCTGCATTTGTATAATTTGTTGCATGTGCTCCTGGGAGCGTTGTTGACTTTCAAATAATTGTTGCATCTGTTGTTGTGACTGTAGCAAAATCTGTAGTAATTGTCCCGTCATATCCCCTTGGGATTTCATGGAACTTTCAGAAGGGGTTGCCTTCGGGACTCTGTCCTCTGGGACCTCCATTGTATTTTGATATTTGGACTGGCTTCTTAGCCTGGATGCATCAGGCTGAGCAGTGACACCATTTATTTCGTTTAGGACTTTAAGATTGCACCCATAGTGGCTAAGTTAAATCACTGTGAATGTGCCATTTTGGACCAGCTGGGCCAGTAAATTGCCACCACCACAATCTTCACACACCCAAGAAAACTGCTCCAAATCATTTAAAGCATCATATAGCTTTTCTGTAATGATGTCACTTATTGGGTCATTTATGCAGACACAGCACCACCATTTCTTACAGTGATCACATTCAATGCCGTCTTCTGTCTCTCTCTCACATTTATTACATGGCTGCATTTTCATAGGCAATTGCTTTTTCTTATTTGATAGGCCTATATTGGACTAAGAATTCCTAGCATGGATTTCTATAGTATAGCCTATCTCTCTTTATTCTCTCTCTCTCTCTTCTCTTCTTACCTTCGGAAACTGTTCTTGATCAGACGTTTACAAACCTCGCTCTGCTACCAATTTGTCGAGTAGAGGATCGATGTTAGTTTAGTCCCGACAAAGCTGCAAAGTTTCATGCGGAAGCGTGGAATTCCAAAGATAAGA
>JAIPMN010014106.1:0-15961 GCA_020650975.1 Apostichopus californicus | reverse complement strand
CTTCTTTGCCTATTTCCTTTCCCTGCTTGGAGTTCATTCACTTTTCAGTGTAATTTTTACTGTCAGTTTGGTTTCTTCATGTGCCAATCTCATTACCAGGCTTGACATTCATGTGGAAAACTGATATGTTCCTAGTAACCATAAAGAGGAATTTAAAATGCCAAAGGCTTAGCTATATACATACATATATTTAGTATGTAAAGGAAATATACTTGCAGTTTGAAATCGTGAGTTGTGGAGAGAAAAAATATCTCCTAATGGTTAGGTTTTTTTTTTTTGGTTTTTTTTTGTATACACTATAATTCTGTCCTTAGATATGCCTCATTTATAGATGCTTGTATAATTTTTTGTTATCAATGTCGATCAAACTGTTGCACCTGAAGGGTAAATGAAGGACTGGTTTCATAAAGGAATAAAGAAGGTACTTAGGACTATGAGGGCCAATGCAATGGTGGCTTCATTAAGAGTGCCAACCCCCAATCTTCTCCCCCCCCCTCCCATCCCTTCTCTCTCTCTCTCTCCCGCTCCAACAACTACAAAAAATTGAACTTGGTACCCATTATAGCAGTCACATGACTTAATTTAATGGATTTATTTTCATTCTTGTAGGTTTGTATTGTCAGAAAGTTTAGTCTGTGCTCATCTACCCCCCCCCCCCTTCCCCCTTGATCTAAAATGGTACTCTCTTGCTGAACGATCCACCTTGGCATTTACATGACCTCTGACATGTTACTGGCACTCCTTTTTTGAAGAGCAGAAATTTATTGAATAATATGGTAAATAAGTATGCAGTCTTCTCTCTGTTATGTTGAAATATCCTATCACAATAGTTCTATGGGTCCACAGAAACTTAGGGTTTTGTAGTTTCCTTTTCGGTCATACATTTGACATTCATTGTTTGAGATGGTTGTTTTTTTTTTTTAAATCATCAAGCAGATATTAAGTTTTATTGACTGTATTAACAGGGTATTGAAAACCTTGTAATGGTGTAGAAAATTTGCATAAAGACACTTGGGTCACCTACCCTGGCATAACCATTCCAACTCGCAAATTAGTCCAATTTCAAAAGCTTGTAAATGTACATTGAAACTACCAGTAATTTGCCCTCGAAGTTGTAAACCCAAAAAATTATCACTAAATCAAACATATACAACTTTGCATTGATGTTAAAGTGAGGTTTTTACGTTCATAACCATTTACATTCCAATATATTTGAATTACATATTTGCCATTTTTTGCTTTATTGTCTGATAGTTCATAAACCATATTCTTCAATTTATTAACAAAGGATCTCGAATCTATAGCATGTTTACTCAAATCAAATTTTTTGGTAAAGACAGGTGCAGTCGAGCATGTTAGTTTTAGGTTCTCACATTCTGCACCTTGTCGAATACAAAGTCCTACAAGCATTAACCATCCATTTTGACATTAAAGCACACAGCACTCATGCTGTTTTCACATGCTGTGAGAGTGGTAGTCACTCACTAGTTTGTATGCATAATTGTTAACGATTGCACACTGCTGTATATATATATATATAGGAATATACACACATGTACATACAGACTACTTAACTATCATTGTGTAATGCAAACACACTACAAATAGCAGTATATATGCTTTAGGACATGAACCATCATTTACACAGGTCTCTCTATAATATTCAATACAGTTTACTCTCAATTCATTCTGTGATATGTTCATTTATAATATCGAAATACAGATATTCAATGCAGACCCATATGTATGCATTATTCTCCTTAACAAATTTTGTAGATGCTAGAAAAGTCACATAATGATTTATCATTTATGACGGATGTCAACTTTGTAAAGTTTAAGAATTAATTGTAAATGTCTAATTCTTTATTCATGTACATGTATTAGTTTGATTCTGTTGGTGTATCTTTTAATTTTTAATACATACAGGTATAGTAAAGCACACATGTATTCACTTATTTTACATTGCCTACCATGCTTAGCACATCCATGTACAATAAAGTGCTTTTTTTTTTTTATTAGCAATTTGAGATATAGTGTTTGTTACATTATAAAAGAATATTGCATAGTATTGGCATGCCATTTTTCAAATAGCAGAGAATATTAAAAATTGAATTGCAGTTTGCAATTAAGAGTCATCGGTAGTTGTCCCCAAATAATTAATTATTTGGGGACAATTACTGATGACTCTTAATTGCAAACTGCAATTTAATTTTTATAATTAATTTTAGCATGCTAATTAGCATGCTAAAATTAATTATTATAAGTTTTGAAAGTCAATTTCCTGGTGGATTCTGCATCTTCAAATTACTTGCAGACATTTATTAGGAGGTTTAATTAATAGAAAATTAAATGTTATCAGTGAGGAACAAAAACTTGTTAGGTACAGTAATTGGTATCATAAATGTTCTTGTCGCAGTTTGAACAAAGAGTGACCAGTATTTGAATTTCTAGCATATTTGTGGCTATTACTGATGACCTCAAGGAATGTATTACAATGTTTAGGACAGTATGTTATAAATGGATAAATCTTAACATGCAGATCTCTACCAATTAATATCATGGATTTGGAAAATTGATGATTTACCACAGATCTCTGTCACATTTAGATACCACAATGTGACTATGTGACAGTTATATAGGTACTGAACTAACTAATCAAGTAAACAGGACCAATGGAAAGAGGTGTTTCCTGTTCTAACCTCTACCCACATGAGAGAAATATACAAGCAATTTAACTTCAACAAATGTGTTTGAGCAGCTCAGCTTAACAATCTGAATTGATAATTATGCAGTAAAAGTATCAATTTTGCTGTCTACTGTTTCAGTGGCCATCTTGTTTTTTTTTTTATTTATTTTTTTTTACTGTGTCTTTTCTCATAAACCGTTATTCTAATTGTAATCAGAACAATTAAAGTTAAAGCTACCACACCTACAGTACGATAGCCATTCTATTAAATATTTTCGTATAAATTTGTAACAGTTGAAATCATTTATGCCATCTTTTCTAATACTCGTCAAATTTCGACTGTCTTGTATCTCAATTGGATCCTTGACACTAGGCATTCATTAAAACACCTTTCTTAAAGGCAATTACCTTTTCCTTTGCCTCTCTGAGTTTTCTTTCAATTCTGTGAATTTCTCCCATAGATACATATGTATAGCCATCATTAACATGCACACAGGCAAGTTGCTTCAAGGCGTTTGTAATGTATTGGGGACCGCATGTCCTTACATTTAGGTACATACGTAGTATAAATACTTGTAATTATCATACAATTATCATACATGTATACATGTAGTACATCATTATAGATGGCTACCTGCATTGAGGCTAAAGATCCTCTTGAGTTTAGTGGTTATACAGTTTGTCCAATGACTGTTGGCCGTCGATCGATGAGGATTTCATCTATATATTACACTTAAGTATATATAAGTACTAGAGAATCCACACCTGTGCAGCGGTTACAGAGACGACCCATGGATACGTGTGGTAAACATAGTGCTGTAGTCTGCCTCCTATCAAACAACTCTACTGTGTAAATAGAACAAGTAATGGTACTCCCAGATTGAATTGATGTGGAACTTGTTATTGATTTCCAATGATGCGATGTGTTAGGCCAATTTGACTATCACTTTACCGCTTGCTTTCTTCGGTACGCAAACTGTCACTTGTTTCTTGTAAGCTGTCTACTAGCCTCTAGTCAAGATTTAGATGTTCTTCCAATTCTCTCTCTCTCACTCTCTCTTTCTCACGTTTTGGAATCAATTTACAAAAAGATCTCAAGTAGAAGATGAAGGATGAGGAGGAGGTGGAGCTATTTTCTCGTTTGACAATTTATCAAATTTATTGCGTACTAGCTTACCCTTTTTTTGGATAGCTGGGCCATCTCTTAAAGCAACCGTGTGTGTATAAGCTGTATAAAGCTATTATAACCTTTCTTTTTCTTTACAATGCTAGCTGGGATTATGCTTCATCACATAGAATTAATCATCATATCTTTATCACATCGCACATAATGTATATGTTTTTGCAATTCCTAAGAGAGTTACATACCTCATAACTCCGACGCCACTTAGGTCTAGCGATAAATATCTTTTGTTTGAAATATAAATTATATTAGTTGGTTAAAAATGTCCACATTTCTGAGAAAAGTTGGAATGCATTGCTTGCGACTACCGTATATGCAAGCAGAATTTTTAATTCACCCGCTAAATTATCGTAGGCTCTTTATCGCGGTAACAGTTTTAAACAGTTGAATACAAACTTTTGCTCAATTCATCGATACCAGGTTTGAGATATTATTTCAAATCAATCTAGTTGTCAGTTATACACATTGATGATTTCTTTTTTTCTTCTCTGTTTGTTTGTTTCTTCCTCTTTAATTGTTAAACGATCTTCTGTTCCTGCCTTTTTTACAGGTCAAAGGTCATTACCAGAAGTGGCAAGAGGTGAAAGGTCGTCAAAGAGAAGAAGAACACAGAATCGTTGAGCAGAAGCTCATCCTGCAGCATAAACTGATCGCAGCCGTGGATGCTCGCAGCCAAAGACGACATCAGGAATCGGTCAAAAGACAAGCAAAAGTTAGTACCAATTGATGCCATATTCCAGGAGTAGCGACATGTTCCCTTTCTTAGCTAGTCGCATTTTCATTTCTTTAATTTTCATTTTTTTTTTTTTTTAAACTTTATTGCAAGAAAAAGGTGTAAGTAGACAGATATTAGTCCAAACAGCTGAACTGCAGTAAAAATTCTGCCACTATTCTCATAAGCAGGCTAATAGTCTAAGCCTTGAAGATTGGACAATCTCTGTTGTTAACCTTCCTCAAGCTTGTAAACTTTGTATTGAACAAAGTAACAGTACATGTTTTTACTAATAGAATACAGTGCTGATGGGTTACTACATCATTCTAGACAAGAGTGTTAAAGTTTTGAAAAGACAGGTAAGCTCATCACTTGTAACTATCCAATCCATATAATGTGTTTAGGTCTACAGTCGCTGGCTTTGCCACTGGGGGTCAAAAAGTCACTAAAAAAATTCCAGGTAGCCTATTGTAAGAATGGCATATTCTACATTCTGTGTATACACCACTGACTGAGAGGAATAGCTTTACTCTCTTCGATATATATTTCTGGATATGGTATCCGCTTCAGTTGGTTTCTTGTTGTTGTCATATTTGACATCCAAATAACATTTGCCATGTCCGTCAGGGAGTTGTTAGTACTAACAGAGCGAAGCATGCGGTCTTCTCGCAATTCATCTATGAAATTCTCAGTCCTGAATCCACATCAGATTGTTACAGTGTAATTCAACACTACTACTCTGTGTTACTCTATGGTTCTAAACAGAAAGGTTAAAGAGCAATGCACTTTTTGGCAAACAATATATGAATTCTGTCACCAACATAGCAAGAAAAGAAGGGGGGGGGATCCTTAGGTAAAAAAATATTGTCGCAAAATTGCAACAGTAATAGAGAGAACATCTTGAGGACAAAATGTAAACTTTGAATGTATTCAGAAACCGAACACAACTTATTTCTAGAATGATTTCGGCAAGACATATTAGTGAGAACCAGACTCAAGAATTATGTGACTTGCACCCTCCCCATCCCCCCCCTCCTATCTGTGTTTGCCATCCCACTTGTTCCCCTCCCTCATCCCTCATTGTATCCCCTTCCTCCCCCCTCCCAATGCACCCTGCCACTGTATACTATTTAGCATGATTTCACTGCTTTCGCCCCATGCATTGCAGTTGCTCCTTTTTTCTGAATATTGTCGAGCAGCTGTTCTTGGTTTGGGGGTCACTGCGGATGTGGTTTTATATTAATAATATTCAATGCAGTTTGAAGGTTCGAATTAGCTCTAGATTGTAGGCTTCCCATTTCATCCTCTCCTGTGACAGACATGGAATTGGAGAATCAAGTAAAGATTGAATTTATCCAAACTCATCACCACTGTCCCTAACGGGTCAGTCCGTAGTATTAAAGGGAAGGACGAAGGATTTTAACAAAATTTTGGTTTTTCTCGTATTTTTAGGTCTTTAAATAAAACACAGTTCTATTTAGGATGTAAATGCAAAATTATCAAAAAGAGTCATGGTCTTGAAAAAAATACTAACATACTTTATGCATCAAATTAAGGTAATAAAAGCTGGTTTCATGAGAAAACATTTTTTTTTCTGACAAAATTTCAAAAGGGTGACAAGTACATTGCAAATTAGAGCAATATCTGCTGAGAAAAAAAATAATAATAATTCAACAACAAAAAAAAAATCAAATTTTAAAGTTCATTTTGATCACATGGCCATATTTCCTTAGTATATTTGCAATCACTTGAGTACAGAAGAGAAGAGGCTTGGTTATATATAGCATGATATAATGTCATATCATTCGTTGGGGTCTCCATGATTGCTCTATGGACTTTTACTTTAGAAGCAGACAGTACTTGTTGACAGGAGAACTTTTAGAGAATATATCAATTTCCCATCATCATCTGTCAGCTATGTTTTGAGTGGGAGAGTGTTCCTTGGTTAGCATGAGCAGTCACTTGTCTTCATATTTGTATGTCCATAATCCTACGACGATGGCGAGAACATTACAGATCATCTCGTCGGGGAAATTAAGTTTCCACGAAAATAATACCTCGATTCCAAGGCCGGGCAGCCGATTATGTTGCCTATACAGTGTACTTCTTCTTCTTCACTTTTGTAGATTTGAGCCTGCATGGAATCCGGCAATCTTGTCTAAAACATACATAATTGGGAACATGCACAGTACAGTAGTTGTATATCATTGGTGTTTAGAATGTGTTACAATGTCTATTGTACATGTACATCCATCAGCTATGGCATGGCCTTAAATACACAATTTATGAAATTTAAATTATAATAAGGATATATAGTGTGATAAGGATATAAGTATTATAAATCAACCCCTTTATAATTTTTTTTTAATATTTTGGATAAAATGGATTCAGATGGAATAAATTAAACGCTCAATTTTTCAAATATTAATCTAAGACTATAGCTGTGGTTCAACCTACTATATCATTTTGCTTTGTCATATTTGATTGTACTTGTGGAAGATATTAAAATGTTCTACATATGTTTGTGGTGACAAAGTCTCACCCATCCATCCAATGTAAATGATATTCACAAATAATTTTTATTGACATTTCGGAGCATATGTGCATGTGATCTTTGTGCAAATTTGAAAGAGCCGGCTATTATTCCATTGAGGGATGTTTGAGAATATTGATCTGTGCTTTTACAGGGTCAAATTTCCAAAAAACTTGAGGAGACCTTGAAGAGACCTTGTGCCTAATGTTACAGTATATTAATGTTAAAATATATATATATGGCTAATGATATGATTAGGATTTCTCCTTTGAATTTACACTATGTGTACAGTATATATGCATATTATTGTTATATTGATGTATTAACATAATTTGGCAGAACTAGCTGATCTTTAGAAGTAAACAGGAAGCCATTGGGTGGGGGAGAGGGAGGGGAAGGGGGGAGGTGGGAATAAACTTGGGATAATGATATCATGCTGGAAATTTTCCTTGAAATTATTACTAGAATTGTTACAATTCATTTCATTTGAAGTCCAAGTCAACCATTATTTTCCTGGTCATGTGACTTGTGCCACTATACACTCACTCTAAAGAGCTAAATATTTCTAAAAGAATTTGGTCTTAATTAAATTTTGATTCATGGATGACTTTAAGTGCCATATTATATACACTTGAGGGAGATTCTAGACAGGTCCTTTTAAGCAACCAATTGAAATTTGGTTTATTATTGCGTAAAATTTCATCCACTTTGCAATATAAAATCCTGACACTTTTCCAAGTCGGGATATGGGATTGGTGGACAAGCGTGGATGCATGGGGGGGGGGGGAGGGACGGGAGGTGGTGAAAGGTTTATTGTTAACTAGTTTGAGAGGAATACAAACAGGAAAGAGTGAAGTGACCTGAAAGGACAATAAGTTCTTCTCCTAGCTGGTCTTAATTATTAAACTTTGTTACAAGTTGCTTGTAGTATCTAGCGCCCTCTTGCCACAGTGTTCTCCTTTGAGATTCTTTACAGATATTCCTTCAGTCATCTTCTGTCACAATTAAACATACACCAGGGACATATACATGCACACAAATTGAGAAGTTACAAGTTAGCTAGAAATCCAATAATACTGTACATTTCTTCTAAGACATATATCAGACTCATTAAGTTTATGTTACAGTAGACATGAAATAGCTAAAGGCAAAATTGCTATCAATTGGAAACAGTGAACCTGTTCCAATTGTTAGCTGGTATTTGCTGTCAATATTGGAATTATCTGCATGGTGTGTCATCCGATACCTAATATATGTGTGTTTTGA
This sequence comes from Apostichopus californicus, assembly GCA_020650975.1. Classification (NCBI taxonomy): domain Eukaryota; kingdom Metazoa; phylum Echinodermata; class Holothuroidea; order Aspidochirotida; family Stichopodidae; genus Apostichopus; species Apostichopus californicus. The sequence goes on along the minus strand of JAIPMN010014106.1, from coordinate 7,581 downwards.
AAAGCTATTTATCCCTTTCACAAATTACTTTATAAAAGGATTCTTAGAAATTAAGTTGATGTCAAAACCAGCCATATTTTGTTGTTGACCTGTCTAGTATGCATTTGATCTACTTTCCAGATTTCATGCCTCAAGTCTTTCAGCAGGCAGGTGCAATGATATTTACTTAAGTTGCACTGTAAATTTTCAGTTTACCTTCTTTTATTGGAGGGGGGGGGGGAAGGGGGAGAGGAGGGGGATTGAAATTGCAACACAATCTTGTGTTACTGTACTCGATTGTTAAAGGAGACATTAGGTACCTGCTGCTACTGTAGTCATCCAAATCATGAAATAAATGTTGAAATAATGGTTTGCAATTAATTGCAACAGACATGATATATACCTTAATTGTGTGGGACACACAATATATACACATAAATCAGATTATGCCATCAACTCACCTAATACCAAGAATGTTTATCGACTCTAACCAAAAACAGGACAGGTTAATGGTCATCAGTATTCCATCCCAGAGGCTTCATAGAATTATTACAGTTAAGATTTAGACAGTCATCAATTCATCTTCCTTTTTTCTTTCTTTTTTCACATGAAAGTTTATTCTTTATTTGGTGATTCTGGTGATCGATATATTTCTCAAACTTGGGTAATTTAATAGAGATATTTGGTTGTTTTAACTGTTAACATATATCCTAGATGTAAGTGCAAATTTTTCCAATTCATTCTGGTTGAATTTAACATCTTAGAGCAAGGTATCACACGAAATGTTTCGATATCCACAAGATGGAAGCTCGGAGAGAGTCAAGTGGAAAATGTGAGAGACGTCCTCCTAACAGAATGTGGGAGACGTCCTCCTAACAGGTGAAGTGGCAGATACACCAAGAGGCGACGAGAGAGAGAGAGTTGATGAGAAACGAGATGTTTTTGTCGATTGCCCTGGGCCTGGTTTTAACTGGTGCATAGTGTTGTTAGTACTGAAATCTAAGCACCAGTTAAAATCAGAGCCAATGGCATGAAAGTTCATCACCATGGAAACCAAAGGGACTACATTATGATTTGCCACTGATGGAAAACCAATATATACACGATTATAGATTGAATTTGAAATCAAAATTTGTAATGCACAAAAAGCATTTTTTTTTTCTTTTTGAAAGTGAAGCCTTTCTATACTCAGGGGAACCTGCATGCCCTTTTACAAATCCCTGGTGAAACGGAGCTAAGCGTCAGTAAATGCACACGCATGAACTGGTCAAAACCATTCGGGTTCCACCCTATCCCCTCACAAAATGTTTGTCTCGTAACTTGCATTTAGTCTTTAGCAAATGCGTGGAGAAAGTGAGGTTAAACTTGGAAGGAAATCATTAATATCGTAATACGAGCTGCCAAGTTTTAACAACTAAACTGTAGAAGATGGTGATTGTGAATCATTATTTGTAAATGTAGTGATAGTGGTCAAAACAAGTGTGTAGACTTGGAGCAAGTCCAAAATGGTATTTTGCATGAAAGAATGCATTTGCTGAATTTCAGTGGCCAGTGGGTATGTAGGGCATCTTCTCTTGGATATATTTTTCTCTGAGACTTACTACAAAATAAATATTTCTGCTTTATTTGTCAAAATTATTTATCAAATTATTTATCAAAAAATGACCCTCTAACTTTTAATTAGTTCCATAACTTGACCCAATTGAGTATTTGTTTGAAATATGTCAATTCATAACAGGTGGTATAGCCATGGAAAACTTACAAACCACACAAAAATTGACTATATTTCTACCATTGTACTAATATCACATCTCTTTTGTAAATGAAAACGAAAAAAATAAGAAATAAAAATCCAGATATATATCGATATTGCCAGGAAGTAGATAAATGAACAAAGATTTATATCAGTTTTATAGGCTGTGTTGCAACAGATTGCAGTTGCACCACACCTAAAAGTGTCACCTATCCTAATAGTACCAACAACAAAAATAATAATAATAATTAAAATTTAATTATTAAAAGAGAGAAAACGGTTTTCAATATCTCCAACACCGATATCCATTTTACCACTTGTAAATTGAATGGAATTATAATAGCCAACAAATATACACCTTTTGTGTTGCTTTTAACACTAGTATGATAAAGAACTTATCAACAGATGCTGTTGGTACAAGTAAAATTTGTGGTAAAATGCCAGATGACAAATTAAGCAAAATAATGCTTTTAGAATTCATTAATTTTACCATTTATTTATTATCTTTACAATTAAATTAATGTCCTTGAACTACTTAAACTAATTTATGAAATGGGGTTAAATATTTGTGTATAGTTGTATGCATATGTAACTAGGTCAATGTCCTTGATTAATTAATAAGATTGTTTTACTTGTTTGTGTTTGCTTGTTTTGGTTTGGTTTATATTCTCTGTTTTTATCTCCAATTAATAGACAAACAAGAATAGATGCAAAAAAACGTTTCTTTTTTTTTTAAAGGAATCTCCAAGTTCCAAGTTTGGCTTTAAAAAAATTAAAATCACTCCAAAATTTAAAAAAAAAAAATTTACTTGTAAAAGAGAACTTTAGGGAAAAACAAAGAAAGGGTGAAACAATACATTTAGACTTTTACTGACATCAAACACTTAATGTTTACAACTAATGCAATATTATATTAAAAAGCACACTGCTATACTAGTGCCCCCTCTCCCACCAAAATAAGAAGAATAACAAACCAATTAAACAATAACTTAAGACTTCAAACTTCCTTCAATATTTGTAATTCCTTTCTAAATAAGGTAAACATTTATTTTAGGGACCCATTTTATATATTAATTTTATATCCACAAATTTAAAAAAAAAAAAATTAATAACAGTTTAACATTCTTTTTTCGAAATCCAACTTTACAATTCTAAGTGCTTGAAAAGTAATATGAATAATAAATTCAAACCAAACCCAGGTGCAGACATATGGTTTTCATTGAAAGTATTACTGAATTTTAGAAAAGGTCAAAACTAACATTAAAAATGAGCAAATTTATAACATAAGTATGTGTACAATGTATCACTACATATATAAGAGGTTGTGATCATTTCAAATTGTATGTACTTTATTCATATGTCATGCAATTGTGTACATACATGTATAAGAGCAGGTATACAAAATGATATTAGGTATTTGCTCAAAATTTGAAAAAAAGAAAAAAAATGTTGTTAACGATGACTCCAATGATGGTTTTCCTATATATCACTGAACCAGACAAACACACACACAAAATATTGTCTATTTCCATGTCATATTGATGAACATGGTTTAAACATTGAAAGACTGTTCAAACAATACATGAGGTATTGTTTGCTTTTGTAGGAATCCATTTTCCATTCTTCTTTTTCTTTCCTTTTTTTTTTTTGCAGGATTTTTATATCTTTGTTCTCTTGTCTCCTGTTTTGTCATGGTGGATAGAGTCCTCTAAATATATCTTCTAGCACCATGAGAAAGCAGTATACAAGGGAACAGCTATCGTAGACGAAGTTATAAAAAAATATAAAAAGTACAAAGGGTAAACATATATGTACAAAAGTACAGGCAGGCATGAAAAGGCTGTCGTATTCAAAGAAGTAGCTCATAAAAAGCCTGAGCAATATTTAATGTTGAGGGACACACTAACATGACGTGTCATAAAGTCATAGATGTATTAATAGTATTTAAAAAGCGATTGATGGAAACAAAGAATATGGGATATATTTGTATAGTCCACATATTCTGTCTATGCACAAATGACATAACATACCCAAGTGTACTATGGTGAGAAACAGGCTATTCAAATGTGATCCAGAAAAATAAACGTAATATTACAATTTATATTATAGTTTAGTCATATATACCTTATTGTATATAATGATAATATAAATTATGACTTTATTGTATATATTGTATACTATGGACTATATATATATTAGTAATATATATAACGTATTATGTATTTTAACCCTATTATAACCTTCTTATGTATTATAACCTTATGTATATTATACTATACATATTCATAATATATATGTATAGTGACATCAATGTATGAACGTAATATTTGATAAAATCAAACACGTGTAATAAGCTGTTTCTTTACGTTGGCTGAAGTGAGGTGTGTTTATGTCATTTTGATTGGGTATGTACTGCATCATCACCATGGGCAACGTACACTGTGGTATTGTGTAATATCATTAAACACATGTCATATACATTATGCGGTATCTTGGTTACTATGTAAACACCGTAGTAGAATGTCAATTCTTGAGGCAGCAACCGTTAAGTTTAAATTAAGAAATCAAAGTTTGACTCTGTTACGAGAATAATGAAGCTTAGCTTGCATACAAGAAACAATGCACTATAGTATCTGCCATTAACGTACTCTGTATTCCATTGACAGACATGTCGTAAAGTTAATTGAAAAATTTAACAACGTTCAGGCTATAGACACTACAGTACTATAATTATCATTTTATTTCATATTTTTCAATTTTGTCTCTCACAAAAGATGAGGTCAGTAATTGAACAACACCATTTGTATCAGAACTAACAAATAATGCAGAAGAAAAATTGCGAAAAACAATCAATTTAAATTGTGAATTTTGTTCTTTTACTAAAAGTAGATTTCAGGGCTTTCAGTATAACCTTGATCATGTCACAACGTATCAAATAGGAATAAAATTGATCATAATCAACATTTTTGGAATTTTAGATACAAATCTAAAACAAAAAAGTCAAGTAATATCATAACAATATATTGTACAATATAGTATATTGCATATTAACCTCTTTTGCAAAGAAGATGAGACTGGGGGAATGAAATGAAAGATAATAAATCACATTGTTTTACATAAGATTATATAAGATATACACTGGACTGCTTATGTTGTCAGGAATTGGTATAAATCAAGCCATTAAGTATATTTGCAGGTCTATATTTTTGCCAAGTCATTCAGCCACTGAGGTGATTGAATTAGGCCAGCTAAGGTTACAGGTCCTTTTATAGTATATATTTTCAATGTGTCAATGAGGTGGAAAATCTAGAACAGTGAAAATACAAAGAATTATTGATTAAGTTACCAGTTCTGTCTTACCCTACATTGCTGTGTTCATTTTATTTATTTATTTGTTTTCTAACTAAGCATAGGTATCCATTTAGCTGTGACATATTGCTGATTGTCAGGGGTTGCTGATTTTGGTGCTAATTTAAAAGCCAAACAGTGACAAAATGTTGGCGTTTTTCAAATTTCCTCGGCCGAAGTAAAGTGAATGGTCTGGGCCAACAACATTTGGCCTTTGTCTTTTTTGGGTGGTTTTTGTTGGTGTGTTCTAACAGCCCAGAGTTTAAAAGAAAGTAGCCGAAATTTCTACCTTTTTTTGTATAGGGTACCGTAATAAAATGCGTATGCTCCATCAATTACATTAATAGTGTATTGCAGCAGTAACAGTATCCTTTATTGATGTGCTTATTTCAGTTGTTAAAAAATGTTTTAAACTTTCCCAGAAAAACATTGTCTTCAACCATTCATGTTGTTCAGCCCTGACACAAGGTCGCGTCTGAGTCGGTAAAGACATTGGCAAATTTTACCATGTTTCATTGCCTATTATGTTCAGGTTAGCGACTTCCCACCCCATTTGGCAACAAATTGCAAACCCAAGACCCAATTCCTACCCATATACATGGTCAAATTGTCATAAAGTATTGAACGGCGAGATTTGTATTTTGTGCGTTTTTTGCACCAGATTGGGCCACCACTTTGGCCGGTTTACTTCACAGAAAATAACTGGCAACCCTGGTTGCTATGGTTTGCAGTTTTGAATATTATTTTCTTGTCATTCATACCCACAGCAGATATCTCAAGTAATCTATTAAGTATGATCGGTCATCAGCTTTTATGTAATCGATACTTTTCAGCTGGTATAAAACAAAGCTTGAATTTATTTTATTCTCTCTCTTTGAAAAGTTCCTTTCAAGCTGACCATGAGATAAAGATACAACAAGATGACTGGAAAAAGTAAAGTAAGAACACAGAGTGACTCTTTTCTTAACTCTCAACATTTCTTGCACAATTAACCGACTCACCTAATTACAGTACACTTTTTAATTATTTAGATGACTTTCTAACTTTTAAATCTCTCACGTTGCACATCACCACACTGTAGTACTACACAGACTAACATCTGCTATCAGATTGAAGATAGATGGAAGAAAAACTGTGTGCCTTTTTTGCCTTGAGGGAGGGGGGGGGGGGTGTGTGGAGGGCGAATGGGAAGGGATTGGGAGGTGGTTGGTGAGAGGTCTCATTGCAAAACTTTTCTTGAAGCCTTGTGTCTTAACCTGATCGAGAATCAAGTGCTAATTAAGTTGCAATTTTCTACCAGCCCGGTTGGAAGAGCTGTACGCCAGATCATTTTAACATTTTATAGCATATTATAGGTATAACTTGTAATGGTCATATTACGGTAGTCCCTACTGTTAGTAGCTTAGAGTAAAAGTCAATGTTAACCTTCTATCCTACCACACAAAGTCAATATAAGCCGGACCGTTGTGGAAGCCTATTGTATGATTATAGGCTTGATTAGCAATTGGATTATGTGAACTGTGAAGAGGTCAATTGTTAAGATGATATCTTTGCTATTACTTTGCACTTTATTTGAAGAGATTCCGACCTGATTTTTATCCCACATGTCCTCATCACATAATGCACTACATGCAATCAGCCAGAGATATTGGCTTTTACACTGAATCAAGCACCTGTCAGCACTTAAAATGTGAAGCACATCTGTTGAGCAGCACACTACTAGAGTTAAGGATTTTAATTAGATCCGAGGAATGTGATGACACTGCTCACACTGTAAGGTAATTATTCCTTACATACTACAGGTACTACACACAGCTGACACAAGCAACAGAGCACCTCACATCGGCTCGCAAATGTATGTTTAAATCAGCGGCTTACAGCTTGGAAATTTCATTAAGAAAAATTGTAGAGTGGTACCTACAGGTAGTGAGAAAACTACTGGCATTTAATCCTATGGCCTTAAGACACTCCAAAGATAACAAAAAATTCTAAATAGTCAAACATTTTTTTGTTTTATTTCTCTCCAGCCATGAAGGTTTTTTTCATAGCTTCATGCACTCAATTGAAGCAATTCAGTACAACTTAATTAATTATGTGCATGAATATACAATTACCCTAATTTATTCGTACTCGTACCTCAACATATCCACTCCATGATTTTCAAGAGATTATTTTTCCATTTCACTACAATTTGATGGCCTCTGCTACTGTTGGTGGCAGGTAAACAGAACTCTCCCTGAGTATATAGCAAACGGCTAATATTAGACCGAACAATTTCCATACAGATATGGGAAATATTTGATAAAATGCTTCATATACGTACAGTACACTTCACAGGACAAAAATATGAGATTCTGAGCCGTGGTTTCTTTGCCCTTTGGCAAAATGAGTTCTGTCATGTATGAATTCAAATGCATATTATCTTTACAGTATATAGCTTGTTTCAATGTTTCGGACAAAATATTCAACTTCAACCATTTAAAAGGAGCTAGCTGTATATA
>JAIPMN010014101.1:0-11145 GCA_020650975.1 Apostichopus californicus | reverse complement strand
CAGTCTAAGCCCAATTCCCACCAAACCGACTATACTCTATCACAGAATAATTTACTAGAAATTGTTCCGTACAAATGCTAGGAAGTACATCTCCTCGCCCAATGTTCTTATATGCCCGGTGAGAGTATAGTCTTGGAATATGTACAGTTTATTTTCTGTGTTTCGTGTGTATCCGAAAGGATCTAAATTATCCGAAACGACCTAAATACTTGAGGAAAATACATGGTCACGCAAACCAAAGCACCGAACGACTGATCCGCTCTCAACCCCAGTCCCCTTGCATCGTGACTGTGACTGTGTGATCATCGTCGGGTGTGCTTCACCATTTCCCCCGAAAGGGAACAGATACTACACATGATCTTAGCCAAAAGGCCGAGAAGCGATCTAAATTATCCGAAACGACCTAAATTATGCAAAGCAAGTAAGAAATTGAAGAGCAAATGAGTCGCGATATTTGGACATGAACCATAACTTTCAAAACAATGGTTCGTGGACTCTTGTCTTTCTGCGAGAAACAAACATCTGAAATTACATATAGTATATCAATATGATTTTTTTTACATTAAATCTCGGAATCTTGCTTCAATATTTATTCTTATTTGGGGGGGGGGGGGAATGTTTTTTCTCAATTATAAATTAAAATCTGAATTGTATAAACCAACGTTAAATTAGACGAAATATCCTTCATTCAAATACAGAAATCAACATAAAACCCATAGTTTTGGAAAGATACCTCACTATAGAGTTCATAAAGTTTCGTCCTATATTTGCAAAGAGTCGAATAAGAATTTCCCCTCAGGTCATTTTTTACTATTTAATTATATCTTGTTACATCTTTATCATTCTAATTTGCATATTTAATGTTTGAAACCAGAAAGATTATCATCTAATCAGCCGTATCATCATACCTCTGTATATAACATGAATATTCATAAATTGTATCTGATAAAAACATTTTCCCTTGAAAATCATAGTCTTTTATCCTTATTGTTTCTCTCCCTCCCTCCCTCCCTCTCCGTCGCTCTCTATCTCTCCCTTTATTCTATAAAAACTCATAAGCTCCCAGATAACTTCACGTAAGTGTGGGTAACTTTATACTATAAAAATAATAAACAATAAAAAGAAAACAAGATATAATATTGTCCATTGCTCCATCAATAAGGGGGCTGAACAATACGATTCCTAATATCCACCGTCAAGTCTTCCCTATTTAAAAAAAAAAAAATGATGGCGGTATTTACCAGGACTCGGTGAACGTGTAATTTTATCGCAAGTATATATTTTGGTATATGTATCTCACATGCCATTTGTAATCAGATTCACGGACGCTACTTACAGAAATTTACTCTTTACGAATTCTTTATTGTTTTCTTCTCATAGCCCCTCCCCCACCCACCAAAAAACAACAATAATTAGCCGGTACTCTATATCACAAATTCTTATAACAAAGAAGAATCCACCCCTCTCCCGCCCCCATCCCCTCCCCACGCCCGATTCTTCTATAGCCATCAGTCTGCAAATATTATGTCATGTCGTGAAGGGATGGATTTTTGAGAAAATTTGGTAAAATAGAGGGCGCTTTGATGCCACATGGAACTATATTTTGCAACTTTTGGAACAATGTTGAAACATTTTCGACTGTTAAGGTTGAACCGCATATGTATGCTATGGGGTACTTTTTTCAAACATTCTTTTTACCAGTGGGGGAGGGGATGATTGGAGGGGCTGAGGCCTCCCCTCCCCCCAAGTAGTATAGGCTATAGCTGACAGCGACCTCGTCTATTCATCGATAGAATCATAGTGAATTGTACAACAAGTGATAACCCATATGAACTGTTGTTAAAGTATGATGAACTACTTTAAAATTTAACGTTCTTGTCCCAAAATGTGCTAGATAAATTCAAGTAATGGTCATTAATGTTGAAACCTCAACTATAGCATTTCATCCTCCTCACTATAACCACCCAATCATGGCTGTGATACAACGCTTCTTAAAGATTGACCGGACCATGATTGACCAATTTTTACATGATTTTCTAGCATATTTCGGGTCAACGTTGATGACCTTTTGAGGACGGATCCTCTCCCTTCGCGATCATCCTCGGTAGCAGGTCCAGCTGATGACATTATCACCAACCCAGAGAAGACAAACAGATAAATCATAACATTGGATGATCGTATTCTAACTCTACTAAATATTTAACAAATCCATGAGATTAGTAACCATAACAAGGACTCTATTACGACTTAATCTTCAGATAAATCACCTGGATTAAAACGATGTTTCATCATGGTGGGGATCATATATCCATCACGTATTATATATAATAAATATTCGTAAAAAATTCGTATACAAGAGGGGAGGGGGGGGGGTCTCAATGGAACGCGAACTGGCCTAAAGGTCACTATATAAAATATAATATATACTACATCAAATGTAGGCTATGTATATGCCTAGGTTTACACTGAATTGATATCTGCCGTTTATACATCTAATCGAAACTCATCGTGCATAATACGGTATGCAAGCTGCACTCTTACAGCGAAAATATTCACCATCAATCCATGCAAACAATCATTTTACTGACCGGCATACACTTGACAAATTCTGGTTATCTCTCACGCAGAATTGGATTTAGATGGTATATGTACCGTTACCTGTAATCGTTTAACGAGACATAGGTACTGTGCACATGTCTACGTGCAGGTTTACAGTCTCAACTCGCCATATTAATATGCTTGGTGATTGTACGACGCCGGTTGTAAGCGAAAGCTATATATAGTGACGTCAGGCATCTTTCGGCGGACTTTTGAAAGGGAGTAAAATTCTTCACTTTGCAACGGTATACGACTTAGAGGATGTCTTTGGGCAGAACAACTTAAGTATACCCATAAGTTATAGCTCAACAAAATAGGATAATTGAGTGATAGTCATGTTGACGGTAACTATTCCAGTTTTCAAGATATTCAAATTTACAATATGTTTAATGTATGGAATACTCCTTTAATGACAAACGACGATGACGTCGATTAATTCTCAATTAAGATCTTACTGTTAAAGTTGGTACTCACATTAATGGGAATTCAACTTGTACTCGTATTTATGATGTTGTACTCGTTCTGTAAGGACACCATATTGAACCCACTGTGCGATTCTCTTTCATGGGCTTTTCATTTTGTTTTCAAGCTAAACCTACCCTCTAACGACCCCCAGCATTTCCATTTCACCCCAGCCTTTCCCTTTCAGGCTCATCCCACTGACAGCATCTGTGTGAGATTATAGGTCAGTAGGTCAAATGCTTGTTCTTTTAATTGATTACAATTTAACTTACAGACTAAATACCTGCCATCTTCGAACCATTGCACCAGCATCTGCAGTTGTGCACTGCCAATGGTACATCTTGTGTTTAGTACACAATATAAAACAGGTACGGTACGTGGTTACAGTCCATGGAAAGCCGAACGTTGCTTTAATACAAGCTGACCATGTGACAGTAGTTACATGATGATTATGCTTATTTCAGTGATATGAAGAGGAGAGGGAGGGGGAGTGGGAGGGAGCTTTGGTGACGTCATGGATTGACATCAAGAATGTGAGTGGCTCAAGAATGACGTAACTGGCGTTACCCACGATTGTTTAGTTGTTACAACTAAGAGCGACACCAGCAACAGACGAAGTTAACCATTCGTGGACGTGCATGCTATATCACGTTCAACTATTATTTTTAATGTCAAGTATTATTTACGTTAGTCACCGTCACGTTAGTGCGATATCTCATTTCCATGACACGTGGCGTCTCACAGCAGCCAGTGAGCTGTCATTAAACTCCTCGGTGTAAATATTCATTATAACAATGCACAATGTAAGAGGTTCATTGACCTTTTGTGGTAATAGAAACATGATATTTTACAGTCTTTAAATTTCGACAATAACACCGCCGACGATTCATTTGCTATTTCTAAAGCAAAATCCCTATCATATTTTCTGTTCATGATTGCGTATGCAAATTTTATCCTACATATCGAAACATACTATACACAGAGGTATGTTAGCCTCAATTAGGCTAGCCCCTTAGGAATTTGTTAACTATTTTTTCATAACATTTAAAATCATGAATAGACTTAAAGCAACATAAGCCAAATTCACATTGTTGATTGGTGTTATGATTTCCGTAAAGACAAAATCCATGACGCATGCGCAGTCATGTATTAAACATTATAATACGCTTACGCTAGTATGATGCTACTTGGCCTGACAATTCTCCCCAAGGGTCGACATTTTTTAATTTTTTTTTTTTTTTATGGTGGACAGGAAGTGAAACTACCGTGCAGTAAAATCTTGTATTTGTTTTGGAAAGCGCAACAACTGTCACGGATTAGTTGGTATGGTTTTATCACCAATCACCCTTCAACCTACCCAAAGAGCGACATTAATAATACAAACTAGTTTTACTGCTGACGACATCGATACCAGGTTGTTTTTTTTTATTTATTATTTTTTAAATCGTTCAATACGTCACCGTCACTTATGACTGCAACAGCGAGAAAAAAAAGAAGGGAAAAAAATAATCGCCTTTGACCTTAATTTTTTTTAGACTGTTTATAGTCGTTCCTTTTAACGTTGTAATGCAATCGTGCGCACCAGACCGTTAAGCTGACTATGTAAGCAAATATAGAACGCCTCGTATTGTAGTCTAGCCCTATTCAGGAATCGCGACAATCAGTAAATTATAACAACTAAACAGAGGTGGCGATTTTCACGCGCCCTCCCTTTGTTTACTTAAAAGGGTGGTCAATTTCTCCCAACCAAAATTTTAAAATAAACATAGAACCAGAACTCCTTGGGTGGGCATGTTTAATTGATGTAGATATTTTCCAAACAAACCGTGTTGCACAAGAAGACCGCTGATTGGCTTAGATACCGAGATAGTTTGTAGAAGTAGGCTGCAGATAGCCGCGCTCTTTTGTTCATGAGTCAATTGTGGGTGGGCCTTAGGGCTGTGTTTCAACTAATCACTGTAGCAGTGTCTCTTCTAACCCTTGTCACTCTTTTATTTTCTATTCTAGATCTCCTTCTACCCTTTTTTTTTATTATTTGCTTTTCCTTATTCTGTGGTTACCTACGCGTTCCCAGTAGTTGAGCATGCTTGCATCAATATTAAACAAACACAACGAGACTAGCAAAGCAAACTTTAATGGTAGTACAATAACAACACGGCCAAACCAGGGTGCCGTTTTTAGACGGGATTCGATTCCACGACAGGCGCGCCGTCATTTGATATTTGATACCGAACAATTCCGTACAGAGAGAAACTTTAGGAAAAAGAAAATCTGATTTTTCTTTGCCAAAATAATTTTGTCAACTTTGAAACAGTTTCTCGTGAGTTAGTTCTATTAGACAAAGCTTCGTTCAGTCGAGAATTAACTTTACTCATCAGCAAACATGGCATCTCTCGGTGGCTTATACTCAGCGTATGCGCCGCAGGCGTTTCCATATATTCTGACTACACCCCCTCATCACCACCCCTATCTGTACGGGCTGAGGGAAGGGGCGTACGCCTCTGGACTTCCGTTTACGCCATTGCCGCCAAGTCTTCCGCGGAGGGATACTCCACAGAAACCGCCGTATTCGTACATAGCCTTGATTGCCATGGCAATCAGGAACGCGACAGACAAGAAAATTACCCTGAATGGAATATACCAGTTTATCATGGATAGGTTTCCTTACTACCACGATAATAAGCAAGGCTGGCAAAATTCGATTCGACATAATTTAAGTCTCAACGACTGTTTCGTGAAGGTGCCGAGGGAGAAAGGAAAACCAGGAAAGGGAAATTACTGGACTTTAGCACCGGATTGTGAAGATATGTTTGAAAATGGCAACTTTCGTCGTCGGAAAAGAAGACCCAAGGGTAGCCCGTCTTCAAAAACGGTAGTTTTTAAAGTCAGAGATGGAAAGAAGGATAACAAAGAAGAAGAAGATGAAGTTATTGATGAGAAGGAACTTGATGAAAAGAATTCTTGTGAGAAATATTCACAAGAGAGGGAGAAGGAGAATGGGATTGAGAACAATCATGATGATGATGATGGTGAAGAAGATAGTCATTTTGGAAAGGAATCAGGAAGATTGACTGAATCTAATTGTGACGAAAGCATTAGAGAAAAACCGTCTCTGAAATGTGGGCATAATTTGGACAAACTTGGAGGAATTACTGTTCTTGGCAAATCGAAATGTGGAAATGAATCTTTGGAACATCTTTCTAACAAAAACAACATGGATGGAAATGAAACAGAAGAAGAAGAGGAAGAGGAAATAGACGGTATCAAACCGAACTTATTTTCTGACGGAGAAGAGGACAAAAATAACCCAAACTCTAGAATATCGGCATCTCATAAATTATCCGACACCGTCTGTAATAATAAAACCGTTTTCTCAATCGATTCTATACTATCATCTACCGGCGATATCGTAAAGAGAAAGCGTAAATTCCTCGACAGGGCCGAACTTTTCGACGGTGAGGTTAAACATCGTTCTTCTAGATCACCAGTCGGATCCTCCAGCCCCTTCACCTCCGGTACACCGACTGGCCAACTCTCCCCCGGTCTATCGCAATCGCCACTAGATCCAGAGAATATGAGCTCACCGGCAACAGGGGTTTACGATCCTTTCCCCACCACCCTTCAGAAACTAGCCTCCGTAGCTACTGTCCAGTACCCCACTGATCGGTTTTCGACGTCCAGACTGGTCGCCTCCCCTTGGAGAGGTACCCCCTACTCGTTACCATTGGCTGATCGTGATGGTCCCTTTCACGTCCCCCCGCGCACCCTCTGGTACCCCGGTGGACCGGTTCTATCCTCACCGCCTTCGGTGTGTAGTCCGTTTGGACGGTATATGCTTCGCATCTGAGAGGAAAAAGAAACCAGGAATGAAAAATCTAACATACTTTGGAAAATTTTGATATTTTCGATTCAACTGTTCACCTAAGTTTCTTTCAGACAAAAAAAGGATTTTTTTCTTCTTTTAAATATTCTTGAAATTGTTGTGCCTTGTGACCAAAATATTATTGACTTTCACCACACATTTGCTGATTCTGTGTTTGTTTTGTTCTTGATTCAACTTATTGCCTGCCTTACCAAAGATATAAAATCTAAATATCTTTTCATCTCCATGCACATTTAAATATTTTCAATTGACCATTTAAGCATCCGTATTGTGACGTCACGAAGTCAACTTTGTTGGAAAGCTTCAGAACGGACCAAAAATTTGGATGACGTATCATATTGGGAGTTATTTTTGGAAATTCGAGTGTGACTCGTGAAAACGAACATCTACGAAACACGTGGGTGATTTTTCATCTTTTATGGATCTTTTGGTGAAAACACGAAGAAAGCAAGAAATATTCTCCACGAGTTACTCAAGATCAATTCTAATGGTGAAGGTGGAGTTAAAATCCAAAATATTTTTAATTCTAAATCTAAGCCAAAATTGTATTTTTATGTCCTCATTTTTAATAGTAACGGAAAAGGTCAACGTATAGTTGCGAATTAACATTTTCATAATGTGTAGGTTATGTATTCTCTCTCTCTCTCTCTCAAAAAAAATAAATTACGACATTTGCCGGCATTTTGGGACACAATTTCAATTCTAGGAAAAGAAAAATATTGCGAAGATTGAGCCGTAGGCATATAATATTGAGACTTTTCGTTAAACGGCAATAACGTTGTCATATAGACAATCTTAATTCCTGCATTGAAATTTTATGAAGGTTTAAAAGAACTTGAAACTTTATGAGAAGCAAGTATACTTCGAGTTTAATTATTACATGAACTAAATAAATACTACAAATTTCTTTCCAATCTATTGACTGAATTTGAAGACATAAAACGTTTGGGGCCAACAATTAGAATTGTGTACTTATTGCATTTTATTAAAAAAAATCATGCAAAGTAGAATGAATATTTTCGGAAACGGTCATTTAATTTGGACAATTAACAAATAAAATGAACCGCAGTTGAATGCTTTTGAATTTGTGATAAATGTATTCATTTGAATTTTTTCAATGTTATCATATTTATGGTTTTTAAGCATTTCCGTCACCTAACATTGCTCGTGCATATTCATATCATCTTCCCCAAAAAATTAATAGAAATATTTTCCATATAGGTAATATAAGGTTTATTTGTACAAATCTACAGTAAAATGCGCAAATAATTACATTTGACAGAAATATTATTTTCGAATTCTTATACCAAAGATTGTTTTTCACAACCGATATATTGATCTTCACTATTTCTTAATGATATATTGAATAGATTGATCAGAACGAGCTTTTCTCGGATAAATTGTTTGTCAAATAATTAATTCGGAAGCATCTTAATTTCAATCTAATAGATTAAAGGATGGTGTCCAGTTTATAGGATACGTTAATAAAGATTTGGTTTCATGTCTAATATTCAGATGATTCGTTAAGTCGGTTTATCTATATTCAGTCCACATTTTCGCTTTTGTATTATTTATTTTTCTCTCCAAAAACAGAGAGAACAAATAAACCTGACCTATATAGGCTAAGGTAGTATATAAATCATTAAATTTGGCTAAGTTTCAGAAAAGAGTTACATTGAATTGAATTGAATTGAATTGAATTGAATTTATTTCAATAATTTCAATTGAATAAGGAAGACGTTGCGAACGTGAAACGTATTTAATATTTGATAATTTTCAAAACGAAAAACCTAACCTTCCAATCCGTTTTTGGCTTATTCATTTATGTTTTCTGTCAAGCAAAGTATATACCAAACAGTTTCGTTTCTCGACTTTAGGATAAAATAATTTCAGATTACACAATTTCTACAGTTTCTCAGGTTTTCATATTTGATGGTAAATGTCTTGGAGCAGTTAAAAATGTCATCGTAATTTCATTTGGTCTGTTAACTTTTTTTCTATCCTTTTTGCCTTTATGAAAGAAAATTTAGTTATTTCTTTATGACCTAACGTACGTTTGAACAAAAAAGAGTCTTCAATTAACTCGCGATTCCTATTTCTCGTTTTTTAGCAGTAAGACATCCTCAAGTTGGTTACTCTCTAGCCATTGTGCAAAAGTTAACCTTCCTTTACTAAGTTAACAATCGTACTGTATTCAACAATGCCATTGAAAGCGGATGTTCTTTTGACACCAAATCTGTGACCCTTTCTATTATAGAAAAAAAGAGTTAATTTGTATAAAAGAGTTAATAATGAAGGACAATCAAAAAAGTTGTTAAATTTGTGATTGACAGTGGTCAAAACGGAAGAAAGTATTTTGGTTCAACGCTGTCACTTTTTAATTTGACTTAATTATTTCAGCATTCAGACAGGGGGGACGGGAGGAGATGGGGGGGGGGGAGGTGGCGGGGGTAACATAATAACATGATACCGTAACGACGGGGAATAAAGCCTTACCTATAAACGGACTGGTTTGATAACAAAGAGCCCATTATTTTTTTATGACGTCAAATTCAATATGATTTGCATGGCATGTTTGTTGATATAATATTTAAGTAATATAATCTATGCAGAGTTTGAAAATTGTATAGAAAGTATAGTGTTTATCCTCATGAGAGACTTAATGAATATTCATGAAGTTTGATCTATTTTACTCTTTTCGGGTTATTTCTTATACATTAAAAGTACAATAGAAGTGTCCTCAAGTTAGTCCAGTTGTACAAGAATTACACAGTGATTGGTTACGGTACTGGATTGATATTGATTGATTGATTTAATTGAAATAACTCATGATTCTTGACTGTTTTTTTTCACTTTTACATAATTTCGATTCATCTGTGATTGAATATTAAATTCTCTCAGATCGACATAGTCACTTCATTAAAATGACTCATCTACTTGAAAAATGTCGATTTCTTCATTTTTAATGTTGTCAGTATGCGTCGAGAATATTTTGTTCGTGTTTAACTGTAATTCGTACCTCCGTTACCCTGGTTACGGGGCCAAAACTTTGTCCCAGATAAACTGTTCTTTGTAAGTTTCTTGTTCATTTTTCTAACGCCTGAGCATTTCAAGTATATTTTACATATCCTGCCCGAATAACCATCATATCTTTCTGCAGTCTAGTTTTAATTACCATATCTTTCCTTCATGCCCCTCCCCCCTGCCCCTATACACCCCTAATTCGGTTCCTCCCAAATGTTCACTTGCCCATTGAAATGTAGCAAAAAGTTGAAATCAGATGGTAGAACCTTTCTGTATCTAGATTTCTACCAACAATATCAATTTCACAGTGATGACAGTCTATAGTTATTAAATGGTGGTACGTATTCTGTTAACTTATGAATATGCATAGGCAAATAATGAATATGTATTTTAACCAAAGCGGTTATCTTGACTCTTGACTCGCACAGAAGTACAATACGCTTTTGACATGATGGATAGTGGCAGTTTTGATCTGTCAATACATGTTTTTGGCAAGTGTTTATTGATGAACGTTAGTTGCCTAGCAACCAAGCCAGTGTTGATACATTGTCCGTTAAGTCGAGTACATTCGCACCTTGAAGGATAAACTATCGAGGCAGGTTAAAATGTACGGTATTCAATATAGGTATGTTGACCTAACGTTAAGAACCTAACGTGTATTTATACTATGTCAAAACCGCCATTAATTATATTGAACTCGTCGTTGAAGTTGTTGAATTGTTCAGGGAGAGATAACGAGGGGAGATGTATTTGAACTTTGCTGATCCAATTTTTTTTTTGAGCTAATTCTTTTTTTCCCACCTCAAGTCTGAGGTGTGACGGCATTTTCTAGTAAGTGCGTCACCTAAGCGTTTATAGGTGAATTTTTTTTGTCGAATGTAGAACAATTTATAGGATGTTGTTTTATGTATATTTTTGATGAGTTATCAATCAGAAGTTTTTGTTTACTTGTGCGTGTCTTTGTTTCTCCTTCACCGTTTCCTAAACAGTTTATGAAGCAAAAAAAAAGAAGTCTTATCTGTTTTTTTTCATTCATAAATATATATATATATATATATATAAATAGATATATATATATTATGACTATTTCCATTATTTTGATTTGATTTGTCTCTTTATGTCTTGTAGTGTTGTCAAAAATATGTGCCTTCCTGTAGTATATGTTGTTAAACTGAAAG
>JAIPMN010014098.1:0-10363 GCA_020650975.1 Apostichopus californicus | reverse complement strand
ATTACAAAACATACTGAAAAGACTAGGATTTTAGACCCTTCTCAATTTTCTGTAAGTACAGTAAATTGACTTAGATCTGCAAAATGTGCTATCATTTGACAAGTATTGTATGTTTATAACTGGCAGCAATTTACATAAATGAATGTACACCAAAAGCATGATGCATCCCCTTGGAAGATGTGTTTACTTATACACGTAGGCCTATAGCCTAGGCCTATATTTTGAATGAGTACCAGATGTGGAAGGGGGGAATCATTACAAAATGAATGCATCCAGCATTGTATTGGAAGCTGTTTCTAATACAAACGATTAGCCTAGGTCAATATGTTTTGGATAAGTACCAGATCTGGTTGGTAGGAGGCAACTAGGAGGGAGGGCAACTAGGGGGCAACTAGGGGGCAAGGGGAAATCTGGGGGACAAATGCCCTCAGCCCTCCCTCTTCCACATAGTGCTGCCACTGGTAAGTCAGCATAGAGATCAAGACAAATAGCAGTGTGTATATGTTGTAGAAATAGGAAGAGGGTCAAATGTCAAAGTGGTTCAAATTTGGGGCAACGCATAAAGCACATGTAAGAAAACTTATTTCAATTAAATACAAGGCTGCATGTTGGTTGAGACAAAACAAGTTGTTTTGTACAAGAGAAAGAACATCTTCCTTGGTTGATGGTTATGGTTAGATAAAATACTCATTTACTGGTCACTAAACAGAGTATTATTGATATTTATTTGAATAGTTTACAAGCTGCTTAGTGTTTACTTAATGTTGCATCTGTTATTTCCATTATGAAACAAGTCGGATATTCATTTAATTACATTCACATTCCCATTATCATGGATGGTGTTTTTTCAAATCTATGGTTTCCTGAAAGGTAAACATTGACAGAGATTAATGGCCATGTAGACGGTTATGACACTGCTATTAATAACTACAGTAAGTGCATTTGTACTAATGACCCTGATCAAATAACTGCAGAAGAGTTAAGGTAATTTTTTGATGTAAACAGGTGAATCTAGACAACAGTTAATGGATCATCTTCATTCCCTAGCTTGTACCACCACACCCAACTTAAGGACACCTAGATTCAGACACATCACAAATGTCGTAATCTGACATTCATTGGAAACCAAACTTGGACTGCAATTTTGACAGAGCCGAACACTGGTATGCGTATTCAAATTTGGTCTGCAAACATTTAAATGCTGTTGGCTCACAGATCCCCCACCACCACCCCCACCCCCCACCACCACCCTGTCACCATATGGAATGTGATTAAAAAATATAACAACAAAAGTGCAATTCCAACTGCAAATTAGGTTGAAAACTATGAGAGTTCAAGTGTTGAATAAAGAACCAAGTTAAGATTAATTGTATTATAAAGTGAAAAGGAAAATATCAGTCAAATGGCAGAGCTGCCAGATTTAGTCAAAATTTAATCCGAACCTGGGCCTAACCTCAACCTTTAGGCCTATAGTCTCGATTCTATCCCTAACCCACACCACAAACACACAGCACATGTGATGAATGTACTCACATCTCACTAACTGAAGAAGAGTGTGATCAGTTTGTCAGGAGTAATATTTATTTATTTCGTTAAGAATGAACTGTTCTTGTTTTGGCCCTGGGCCAAATTTTAAGATTTAAGTTTTCGTTTATTGCAAATTTACACAGGCGCGTACTCCTAATAATATGACAGTCACGAAGGGCCCGGTCTGTAGCCTATCTCCGTATCTGTAACTTAAAACCTAGGACTACGAGTAACATGAACGATCGTACACAAACCCGGCTACTTACCTAATGGTACAGTACAGAAAATGAAAACAATGAACGATCCTAAAATAAATTGATGAAGAGTTAATGCCATCCTGTGTAGTATATTCGTTCCCATTACAGCATATCTTCTTGTCTTCACTATGTAGTAAGAAATTGTCTTTGGTTTTTGTTGTCCTGTAAAGACAAATGTAAATACGGACGATTGATCATCTGCCCATGTATCTGTTTTATGTTTTAGTACTGTCTGTGCTGTATATAGTGGCACTGTACTGTATGTTCAATTAAACTCACTACTAAGTAGTGTCTGGATAGGCCTGCCCACTTTTCCATTTGCTCCGCCCCCTGTGAGTGACGTAAGTATTGGATCATCATTTTCTTAGAATAGAAGTGCCAATGAGTGTAACAATGCATGTCTTCCGCTGCACACAGCTTGTCTAGCCAGCCTTATCAGCACATTGTGTTATGTACTAACTGCGAGAAGATAACAAATGGAAAATGGAAAACATATCGTTAATGTAACTGACATCACTTGTAACCACAGTGCATTTGATTGGGACTCTTGTCTCTCGTTTATTTCCAACAACCCGCCAGTATAGCGTCCGCTGTATATATGCAACGAATCAATTACTATATGTATAGGCTATACGGCATTTGTGTGTTTAGTTTGACCAGGGAGTTGTTAAACGCCCTGGTTTGACCATGGAGCTATTACCATGGAGCTTTTCTGTAATAGCTCCATGGTTTGACCGCACAGACAAGTCCCGGCGAGAGTATTCATTACTGCAATCATGAATACTAAATTATTGAACAAAACTATACCTAGCTATAATTTTATCTGAGTACGTCAGAAATTCATTGAAATTGTTTAATAGATCGTGAGATCGAATAGTTAAGTGGCGATATGTCATGATGGGTCGTATTATTAATTTATTAGTTTATATATATTTTCAAAGCGATACTTTTTTAAGTCAATCAAAAAAACATCATTTATGTTTTGCCAGAGCTGCAGTTGAGTCTTGTAGATCCGAGCCTAAGTCTCAGTGAGACAAGTCCTTCTCCAAGTTAGGCCAGAGTCCGAGACAAATGCGAGTCCAGTCATCCAGCTTGCATTTGTTGGTTGGAACCATCAGATCTGGTAAGCATGAACATGCATGGCTAATTTCCGATTTGTTAATTTCTCAAAATTTCAATTTCTGATCGAAATTTCTGAAAATTTCAATTAAGCACTAAGATTCGTTCAGCGTAGAAAACTTCGTAGCTTTGGTCCCCATAAAATATTTGCCATCTGAGCCACCGTAGCATCTACAAACGTGTAATAAAAATCTTAAAAAAGCTTACTAACCTAGACCCAATACTCCTTACTTTTTGCTAGCGCCCTGTGCTAATCGTTGGGGTTTTTACATAGCCATCGGTTTATTGCAGGCCTACACAGGTTGCTACAATAGTTTAATTGTCGTGCAAAGATAAAAGAACTTACATAACGATCTAAAGACTGAGAATGGATGCCCTTATTTCCTCCATATATCCGGTATAGTAGAGTTTGCGTACAACAATGTTGTTGTTTACAGCCTTAGCCTAACACAATTGTGGTCGGTGATGCATGAAGCCAGTACATGTAGGCCCACTTTTCTATTTCCTTGTATCCTGTGTGATATCACACATGTCTCAGACTGACTATACGGATACACATATTAGCGTATAATAACAACGGGAAGATAAACAGGAAATGGACATTTCTATCTTCAAGTGATCGCCGATTCTGAGATAAATTAACGGTTTACACGCATGGTAAGAAAAAATCCAACCAGCGCGATATGTTATGACCCCTCGCCGTCCCCAAGCAACACCTACACCCAACCAACCCACCCTCCCCTCTCTCCAATAATTTACAGCGATATAAAAACGTATTCATTTTTAGTAATACCATGCATATATTTCTATATATACAAGAGCGTAGACTTGAGCAAGTTTATAAATGACTTCCGGTCATCACAGAGTCATTATATATTACTTGAGTTGTATAGCGTTCTTTCACTATTGATTAGGCTATGCATATTAATGTTGGTTATGGTGGAATTATTGAAGTGTGCGTGCGCGCTACAATATTGGCATTACTTGCCAAGTGAACAATACATACATGACTAGACGTTAAAACTTAAAAATTTCATATAGTCTCTGTACAATTGCAGTTTCAGAGGCTAGCTGCTTAGGCAACTTATTCTGAACCTGTCACGGCTCTCACAAGCGCCCTCGCAATGTATAGGTACCTCTACATCAGGGTTTTCCAACCTTTTGCAGAGGAGGGCCACATGGAATGATTATGATGAAGGAGGGGCCGCATGAACCCTACGCTCGATTTTTCGATTTTTTTGCCCGAAGCAAGGCAACAAAATGTGAGCACTGCGCGCGGAGCGCACTGATTTATTTTCCTTCCTGATAAAACAGATGAATAAAGTTCAGCCGCCCCCACCCCCTTCCGCTGAGAGAGTGTCACACAAACTGACCTGTATGCAGTTTTTTGGACCCAGAAGGTTCGAATGATTGATTATATAGCTTCAAATTGTTATCAATAAATCTGCTCACTAAAATTTCGCACCGTAGATCATCTCTGGCGGGCCGGACGCAACCCTGCGGCGGGCCGGACTGTGGCCCGCGGGCCGTAGGTTGGACAACCCTGCTCTACATGATATACACTCCCTGGTGTGTTGTCCGCCCAAAAAATAACATAAAGAACAACCGAAAAGTTCTTCCTAATACTGCAAGCACCCCGTGCACGTGCACTACAATTCTTCGTATTTACAAGCAAATGCAGTTCTAGTTTGCAATTGAAGTTACTTAAACTTCAAGATGTATCTTTGTACCTATACACTACTGTCAATTTCGGACAGCAATATCTATTTTCATGGTGAAAATACTGAGCAAAGTTTGGACTTTAGGCCTTTATATATATATAGTGGGAATATATGTGCTTTCGATTCTCATATATCAATACAGTACATAGTTAGGGCAACCACACGGCACCACATAATGTCAGCCGGCCCGCTGCCATGGCATTTAAACCAAGCACATTTACCGAAAGTAACAAGACTAGTGTAGATATTTTCATGAGTTGCCATCACATGCACCACTGTATATGCCACATAAAGTTCGGACTCACAGCTGGATTTGCCTCTCCTTTTACCAATTGATACTTAACGAAATTCATGTTTCAATCATGGTTATATTTACTTAACTCGACATTGGAAAATTCAAAATATTTCGTTTGAAACATAATATATTGTGCATGGCGTAGCCAAGGCAACGAACAATAGTAAACCGCCCACCCCAATCATCTAAGAAAAGAGGAAAATATGAGGTAAAATAAATACCACAACAGTGACTAATGAAATATATACTACGACGTACCGTAATGAATCCACCCCACCCTTATACCTTCCCTGCTCCATATATGTTCCATTTGACCATCAGACTACATAAGCAGCCTGCAGAGAATCGAAAACTTAGGTATACTGTGTCTATTTTGCCCCCGGTTTTCAAAGCAGTGTATGGTACCACTGAAATAATATAAATGTCTGGAATGCTCATTTGATGACATATTAAGGATAACCGTTTTTTTTTTAAGCACAAAAAGCTTTGCCTATAGGCTCAAATCGTTTGGATATGTAGTAGACTTTTGAAGGGGGATTAATGTATTAATCCCCCTTCAAACGATTTCTAGCTACATCACTCTTTTGTAATGCAGTGACGTTGGCTTTGGTTTACTAATTTTCGATAGTATATGAGATTAATTACAAAAGACTATTTAGAAAACATTCTGTCAGTGTGGATACATTTCTATCATACCATGCACAAGTGACTTCTTCGTTTAAGATTTCACCCTTTAAACATCAAGCGTCTAATCACCCAAAGTGACTGGACTATCTAGTCTAGCACACCCTCGCTATATATGGCCATTAATATATATACCAAGCTAGTCAACATGACAACATAGCTCTTATGGCCTGAAATATAATGAGACGCTATACAATGCAAAATTTAAAGCTCCTCGATGAAGGACAAGTGGTGATTAATTTCATCCTTCGATATCCGATACTTCATTGTTTCATATCAATTTATTAAAACTCTAGAACAATGGCCGTCATGATCTATACTTGACATTAAAGGGATATTCCGGTGGCAGATAATGTGGACGTTAGGTGAAAAGAAAAACTGTTCCAAACTGCGGTTAGTCGAAAAGTACATCCCAACGTCTACAGTCCGTAACTCAAGATGTGATTGATTGAATGAACCTATTTTGACTGACTAACCCCTTGATTCTTCCCTGGAACGGATCGAATTAAATGGTTTGTGATAACATAACGGTAAATTTTCTCCAACGGCTTTACTTTCATTTTGTAATCTTGGGTTTACTTCTAAACCTGGTAAAACTGGAACGCTTGCATATCTGTCAAGGTTTTCTGTATTTATACAATTTCATCAACATCCAACTTTCAGGAGGAACATCCCCCCACCCCACCCCCTCTGTGAGTAAGAGAGTTAAATATTATATCAAGGAAAATAACCACATGTGCAACTGAATTGCCATGATGAAATCATTCATTCTGTTGTTTCCAAGTATACAGTCACAAAAATGAAATGTTTCCCCGAAATAAACGAGGGTGGTATGGAAGACCTTAGCAAGCATAGACTCCAGATGAGAAACCTGATTAATTCGCAGATAGTATTACATGGGTCCTACCCGTACCGCGTAAGATTTGTTACAGGGGTTCTATTCGTAATGCGTAAGGTTGGCATGTAATATACATTACTGAGTATAGTCGAATGAGAACTTTATTACAGAATACATAAACAATACGTGTGTTCCTTATACGTCTTCTGTCGTGCAAACAGTTATTTCGTTATTGATATATTCCCATTTTTTATTTATTTTTTTATTTGAAGCCAACTTACGTTACTACCCTCATCAACATAATGGCACTAACCAAATCTTCAGATAAATGGACTGTTGTATAGCGTGTTAACGATTTCTGTATCAAACACAACATATTTTAACATTTATATATCATGTAAACTACATAATATTATCAACATTACAAATTTATACCAAGTACAATGTTAATGTTCCTTTGATAATTATATTCTATTATTAATTAAAATATTATTAATTCTATATTATATATTATATTATAAAAAATAGCAACCTTTCTGAGAAATGACGGTCTAGCTGTCGCTGGCCAAATGAATTGTACCGACGAAGTCTTCGGCTTTGAGTACATCGTTTCTTTATGTTGCCGTGTTGGACGAATCTAACCGTCTTAGTAATTACCTACTTTGCGATCCGCGTTATAGTCATTCCGACTTTGCAATCCGCGGTCCCCCGTCACAATTAAGCAACGTCGATAGGAGTGACTCCACAGGTTTCCCTTTCGGGAAACAAAACACTCCTATCTTCACCGTACACAGTGTTGTGAGGGCGTGGTGTTCACTTTGAGAAACCACGTAGCAACGCTTAACTTCTGTCAAAAGTCAATACTGCTTTAATTGACTGCACAATGAATAGATCAACGTATGAACAGTGCGGGACGGACACGGTGGTAACAGAAGTGTTCTCTCATTATTGGGGCACGAGCCATACCGTGTTTTATATAGCTTCTCTACTGGTGTATTGATCAGATAACATATTTAGGCTGTGCTGTGGATGCAATTTTCCGAATCATTTACTTCTGGTCACGTTCTTTCAAGGAGAAAGGTTCAATGTCAGGTGAAATGACCAAGTTAAATGAGATAACCTTGCTCTATCTTTTACAATACATACTTTGTTCTTGGTAGAACTGCATTCTTTTCCAAATAAATGTGGCGGTGAAGTTTACCAAGAAAACCGACTTTATACTATTACTGTAGTCTAATATTATGGAACGCCGAAAAGGCAATGTATTATGTTGTTTACTTTAATGATGTCTGCCGTTTTTAGTTGTTTTCTCATTTGATGCCGTTGTACTCCTTTGGTGTTTCTTTTGATGTTGTTGTCTCCTTTCATGTTGTTGTCTCCTCCGATGCTGTTGTTTTTTTTTGGCGTTGTTGTCTCCTTCTACGTATGTTGTCTACCTTGATGCTGTTATCACCTTTGATGTTGTTGTCTCCTTTGATGCTGACGGCGCTGTTCACATTTACGACGTCAAAATACGTATGAGACGACAACATTAAAGGAGAAAACAACATCGAAGGAGACAACAACATTAAATGAGACAACAACATAAAAAAGACAACAACATTATAACAGACAGTATAGAAGTAAACAACGTAATACACTACCCTTTCGGCGTTCCATGCACTATGGTAGATACTGTATGATATGCTTTTGTCAGTTAATCGGCCCATTGGCATAAAGTTAACGACTTGTATCGGTTATATACGCGTTAAATTTCAACGATATAACAAGTAATATGTTTAAATCTTTCCACAGTAAGGAAGGTTCCTTAACAACTCGCCACCTTGGTACTGTTATATTAATATTCATTGTTTCATTATATTATTCCACGAAATGAAAAGAAAAATAAAGAAAGAAAAATATGATTGATGCCTGAAGTGACTTTCAGTTTCATATTTAGTTCCGGATGGTTTCACGGTTTCATGGTTTCGTGCATGGTTTCATTTATGTCAGCTCTTACTGTGAGAAAACGTAAACTGACATGAGACATGCAGCTTTTTCCAGTGATTTTGAACTAACCAACAAACGTCAGCAGGCCATCTCTTTGCATATTTCAGTTTCCTTTGTTACGTAGGTAATGAAAATATGAAATGAAATGTTACCGGTAATATCCAATTCCTCATGACATATTATCTCGGATCCTTTCTACATTCTGCCCGACCCTCCTATTTGACCCGGGCT
This sequence comes from Apostichopus californicus, assembly GCA_020650975.1. Lineage (NCBI taxonomy): Eukaryota > Metazoa > Echinodermata > Holothuroidea > Aspidochirotida > Stichopodidae > Apostichopus > Apostichopus californicus. The sequence goes on along the minus strand of JAIPMN010014098.1, from coordinate 1,702 downwards.
CCGAAGATGTAGCCCCGCCCCCTTTCGCAAGACCGAGCTGTAAGCTAAGTTGACTTGAAAGTCCAATTATTTCAATGGTCATTCGCTTGCCAATCAAGCTTCCATTTTAGAAGTGAAAATATTGTTAAAAGTTTCCAAGTTGCAAAAAATATTTGTTTAATTCTGCTATGAAGAGGGCCATGGGCAAGAAAATACCGAAGATCGTGAATTAAATTCTTCATTTCCTTTCTGATTTATACCTTAATTCATTTCGTGAAATAAAACTTAGCAATAGCCATATGTCTATGTGTAATGAGATATGTTGTTAAGTACTGATACTCAATTGGTTTGGTCAAATTGTTGACCAAGCATCCACACCCACACCCACACACAGAAAAGCGCAACTACAATTTTCTTGGTACTGGGGAGGAGACGAGATGTTAAGTCTTCCAAGGGAGGGGTCATAGTGGAGGGCACCGCTCGACTTATGAGAAATTTTGGCAAAATGGAGCCGGTTGCTTCAACGCAAACTCGAGATATATTTTACGAATTTGCGATTGCTTCAGTTGTTCCTGCATGTAGGCTTCATTTGCTATATTTATACACGTTATTCTAGGAATTTTGTAATATTCTGTCTGCTAACTCCCGCCCCCCCCCCCGGAAGTATAAGCGGTTGCTCCCCTGACACGCACACACACACACACACTTACAGACACAATACTGGATTGCTGTAACTCGTCATATCAGGTATATAATGAGCTTCTTTATCGAAAGTGAAGTGAATTCAACTGCATTAATAACTGTAATATTAATTCCATCAGAGTAAACTGAAAGGTGCAGTTTTCATTAACTGTTTGCTGAAGTTGTTCATCACAGTAGACCAGTGGTGATTGTTGAAATTTGCTTCTCCTATAGTCCTAGATGGGGGAGGCGGGCGCACGAGGTGATTGGGGAGAGGGAGTTAAATTTCACAATTATTTCTATCACATACTGGCAACAACCATAAACCCAACCATGAATTAATTGAAACCTTGAACTTCTCCGAATGCCGGAAATGTGTGTTTTGGAGAAGTTTGCATGACGGCTTTTAGTCCTGTGACAAGATATACCGGCAACACAACAGATTGGGACAATACACTATTTAGAACTATTATTTCCCATATAATGTGAGATATTTCCGTCCTTTTTGTCATGTGAGCTAGAATTTCTTGAGTACATAGGCCCGCGGATGTGGTTAGTCTATACAAGTATACACTGTATGCCCTAAATTGGATGAGTTCGCTGACAGGTCCGATTTGGCTGCGCTTCAGTGAAACATAAATAGAGGGCGCACTTATACAAAGCGAAAGTCGTATTCTATATTATATGCACATTTTTAGCATCACTAGCTGTTAGTGTCCACACAGATCTTTATAGAGAATTCCTGTAACATATGCATTGATCAACATTTTTTTGTTAAATTAATTTCAATGGTATCATGACTTTAAAAGATATTCGACTATACATGGCTCAAGCAAGTACTTTTGAAGGAAGACCCCAATTTATGAGCCTAGGCATGAAAACAAAAGATATATAGGCTTATACTGTACTGATATAGTCGAAACCCCATCATACCTGAAAAGGCCTATGACTATGTCGTTCAGTTCTATAACTGGCGGTGTATAGTACTCTGCTGAGTGATCACACTGCCGATGTTACCCACCATAAGGGAGAAGAAATATAT